>JAJEJO010004044.1:225147-235685 GCA_020662805.1 Glaucomys volans
TGTGTTTTGGTCTATTTGATTCCTGAAATTGAGAAGGATCTGATTGACATACATGGATGCGCCATTGTTTGGTGCATAAATATTTATGATTGTTATGTCCTGTTGATTTATGCTACCTTTAAGCAATATGAAATGTCCTTCTTTATCCCTTCTGACTATCTTTGGTTTGAAGTCTGCTTTGTCTGAAATGAGGATGGAAACCCCAGCTTTTTTACTCAGTCCGTGTGCATGGTATGCTTTTTCCCAACCTTTCACCTTTAGTCTGTGGGCATGGTTTTCTATGATATGAGTCTCTTGAAGGCAGCATATTGTTGGGTCTTTCTTTTTAATCCAGTCTGCCAGTCTATGTCTTTTGATTGATGAGTTTAGGCCATTTACATTCAGGGTTATTATTGAGATATGACTTGTATTTCCTGTCATTTTAGCTTTTTTAGGGTTTTTAGCTTAACTTTGTTTCTCCTTTGATGAACTCTTTCTTTAGGGTAGTTCGTCCCCAGGATGACTGAGATTGTTATTTTTCGTTTCTTCCTCTTCGAATATTTTGTTGAGAATGTTCTGTAGGGCAGGCTTTCTCTTTGTGAATTCTTTAAGCTTTTGTTTATCATGGAAGGATTTTATTTCATCATCAAATCTGAAGGTAAGTTTTGCTGGATATAAGATTCTTGGTTGGCATCCGTTTTCTTTCAGAGCTTGAAATATGTTGTTCCAGGCCCTTCTTGCTTTTAGGGTCTGGGCTGATAAATCTGCTGATATACGTATCGGTTTCCCCCTGTAGGTAATCTGATTCTTTTCTCTCGCCGCCTTGAAAATTCTGTCTTTGTTTTGTATGTTAGGCATTTTCATTATAATGTGCCTTGGTGTGGATCTGTTGTAATTTTGTGCATTTGGTGTTCGGTAAGCTTCTTGTAATTGATTTTCCATCTCATTCATCATATTAGGGAAATTTTCTGATAATATTTCCTTGAATAGATTATTCATACCCTTGGTTTGTATCTCTGCGCCTTCCTCAATCCCGATTACTCTTAAATTTGGTCTTTTCATGATGTCCCATATTTCTTGGAGGGTTCGTTCATGATTCCTAACCATCTTCTCTGTTTGTTCAACTTTGTTTTCAAGATTAAATATTTTGTCTTCATTGTCTGAGGTTCTGTCTTCCAAGTGATCTATTCTGTTAATTATGCTTTCTATTGAGTTTTTAACTTGGTTTATTGTTTCCTTCATTTCCTTGTTTCCTTCAAGGATTTCTGTTTGTTTTTTCCTCAGAATTTCTATCTCTTTATTGAAGTAATTTTTTGCTTCCTGCAATTGCTCTATTAACTGATTATTCATAGCCTGAATCTGCTCTCTCGTCACATCATTCTCTTCTCGGATCACTTTAATTATGAACATTCTGAACTCCATTTCTGTCATTCCTTCTACCATGCTGTCTTTGGGTTCTCTTGATATGTCATCTAGGTTTAATTGGGACACTTTCTTCCCGTGTTTTCTCATGGTGTTCGTGTATCTTCCCCTCTGTTGTTTGAGGGGTGTTTGATCAAGCGGTGACCCAAGAAAGGTGCTGTCCCACTACCTCCAGGTTGGGAATGATCAATGCTTCTGGGCAGAGGCAGCCTAGTGTTGATAGACAATTAGATACAGCAAGGTGGTAGACTCCGGGCCTGGGTGTGGGCCTGGGCACTAGTTCAAGTTGGGGTGGTGTCACAGAACTGTGCTCAGTGATGGAGACACTGGGCTTGAGAGCCCAGGCTGACCTGAACTCCTCGCTGGGGGTTCAGGCAGTGGCAGGTGGTTGCTCTCTCCTGGGGACACTGTAAGCTATTGCCAAAGGCCTAAAGCTCCCTGCCAGATCACTTCAGACACTGCTGACACTGCTGGCGGCCCCAGGGAAGCTGGGGGAGTGGCGCAGAGTAGTTTCCACTCCCTGCCAGAGACTGCGTTCTCAGAGTTTCCCGGCTGGAGCTCCCCCTGACGCAGCTGGCGTCCCCAGGAAGCTGGAAATGGACCCCCACTGCCAGGGAATCCGCCAAACTCAGAGCAGTTCCACCTCCCCTGCCGGAGTCAGTGATTCCAGGGGCTCCGGGCCCACCTCTCCAGGTGCGGCTTGAGGGCCTGGGAAGCCCAAGATGGGCGCTCTCTGCCAGGTAAGCTGGGGGGAGTGGCACAGAATAGTTCCCACTTCCTGCTAGAGACTGCGTTCCCAGAGTTTCCCGGTTGAAGCTCCCCTGACGCAGCCGAAGGCCCCAGGAAGCTGGTAATGAGCCTTCTCCGCCAGTTAAGCCGCCAAAATGGCGTGGGGTAGTTCCATCTCCCCACCAGAGTCCGCGATCTCAGAGTTTCCCGGACGCCTCTGAATGCCCAGGTAGCCTGAGATGCTCGGTCTCTGCCTGGGAGGCCGCTGGCTGGTGCTGGAGCCGCGGCCAGTGACTCCAAAGCGCTACTGGGGACCCGCACTCACTTTTGGCTGGTGCAGATCCAGGTCGGTGGCTCCGAAGCAGCTGCAGGGTCAGGCGCTCCCGGATCGTAGCTGTCCGGCTCCTGGATCGTCGCTCACTGCCCGCGGCGGGCCGAGCCCAGCCTGGCTGAGTTGGTTCTGGAGCGGCACCTGGGGACCCCTTATATGTGCTTTGAATATTAAATCTCGTTGAGAGTCATATTCCTGCTGTTTGAATCCCGAGCAAGTAGGAATCCACGGAGCAAGTAGGAATGCAGCCTTCCTCTAATCCGCCATCTTGGATCTCCTCTATTCCGAGCTTATCAATTTTATTCATTGTTTTCAAAGAACCAACTTTTTGTTTTGTTGATTTTTTTTGAATATTTTTTGTTTCTATCTCATTGATTTTTGGCTCTGATTTTTTATTTTTCCCTCTCTTCTACTGCTTTTAGTGTTGATTTGTTCTTCTTTGTCTTGAGCCTTAAAATGTAATGTTAGGTTATTTATTTGGTCACTTTCTATTTTTTTAAGGAATGAGCTCAGTGCTCTTCAGCTTTCCTCTTACAATTGCTTTCATAGTATCTCAAAGATTTTGATATGTTATATCACTCACTATGCTCATTTACCTCTAAGTATTTTTTTATTTCATCCCTGTTTTCTTTGGCTATATATTGATCATTCACTAGCATATTATTTAGTCTCCAGGTGTTAGAGTAGCTTCTATTTTTTATTGTATTGTTGATTTCTAATTTCATTCCATTATGATCTGATAGAATGCAAGATATGATCTCTATTTTTGGTAATAGATAAGCATTGCTTTATGGCCAAAGATAAGGTCTATTTTAGAGAAGGATCCATGTCTTTAGTCATTGATGGGCAAAATATTCTATATATGCTTGTTAAGTCTAAATTATTAATTGTGTGTTTTAGTTCCATAGCTTCTTTGTTCAATTTTTTGTTTGGATGATATATCCAGTGACAAGAGAGGCATATTAAATCACTCAGTATTATTGTTTGTGTTCTATTTGATCTTGAAATTAATAAGGGTTTGTTTGATATATGTAGATGCTCCATTGTTTGAAGCATAAATATTTGTGATTGTTATATCTTGTTGATGTGTAATTCCCTTAAGCAGTATGAAATGACCTTCTTTGTCCCTTCTGATTAACTTTAGCTTGAAGCCCATTTTATCTGATACGAGGATAGAAATCCCTGCTTGTTTATGTGATCCATGTGAATGATTTCTTTTCCCCCCATCCTTTTACCATCAGTCTGTGGATATCTTTGCCTATGAAGCGAGTCTTTTGGAGACAGCATATTGTTGGGTCATGTTTTTTAATCCACTTGTACATTCTAGATCTTTTGATTGATGAGTTTGGGTCATTTACATTCAATGTTATTTTTGAGGGATGATTTTAATTCCCTGTCATTTTGATTTATTTCTGGTTTTAATTTGTATTAGTTTCTCTTTTGATTGACTGTACTTCTAGTGTAGTTTCTCCCTCTGCTCATTTCATTTCTTCTTCATGAAAGAACTTATTGGATTCATTTTGCAATGCAGGCTTTCTAGTTGTGAATTCTTTTAATTTTGTTTATCATGGAATGTTTTTATTTCATCATCAAATCTGAAGCTTAATTTTGCCAGATGAAGTATCTCAGTTGACATCTGTTTTCTTTCAGAGCTTGGTGTATATTATTCTAAGATCTCCTAGTTTTTAGTGTCTGGGTTGAGAAATCAGCTGAGACCCAGTTTGTTTGCCCTTTAAATGTCACCTGTCCTTTTTCTTTAGCGTCCTTTAAAATTTTATCATTATTCTGTATGTTGGGCATTTTCATAATGATGTGCCTTGGTCTAGTTCTCTTGTAATTTTGTATATTTGGAGTCCTGTAAGTCTCTTGTATTTGATTTTCTATTTAATTCTTAATTAATAGGGAATTTTCTGATTTTATTTCATTTAAAATATTGTGCATTCCTTTAGTTTGTATCTCTATGTCTTTATCAATTTGATAAATCTTAAATTTGGTCTTTTCATGTTATTCCATATTTCTTGAAAATTCTGTTTGTTTTCTCTTAACATCTTTTCTCCATGATCAACTTTATTTTTCAGATTGTATATTTTGTCCTCATTGCCTGAAACTCTTATCTTCCAAATGGTCTAGTCTGGTGATGCTTTCCATTTAGTTTTTATTTGGTTTATTGATTCCTTTATTTCTATAATTTATGATTGATTCTTGTTCTATCTCCTTATTGATCTTTCACTTCTTCAATTTTCTCTATGATTGAACTCCTTTTATCATCTTTACTTCTTAGATCAGTTTACCTATGAACTTTCTAAATTCCTTCTTTGACATTTCCTCCACTGTAATAGCACTGGGATTCTTCTAATGAGGTATTTTGATTTGTTTGGGATGGTTTGTTCTCTTGCTTTTTCATGCTGTTTGCATGTCTACACATTTATTAGAAAGAATCTGAGGTGGCAGAGCTTCTACCCTGTGAATTTATAGTGTTCCTTAGGATTTCTAGTACCTCATGTTTTAGGGTGAGACAAACAATAACAACAACAAATGCAATCAATATTCAGCATTAAACTAAATATTTATTTTAGCATGTATAATGTTGATTGGCACTATAAATAGAAATGGTTAGTAGGCAATTACCAAGAGTAGAGATATTATGTTTACAAAAGTGTTTGCTATTTCAAAAGGTGAAGAAGGAGAATGAAGAGGAGATGTAGGATGTAATAATTGAGAGGGAGGATAAGCGATAGTAGTAGTAAAGAGTTAAAGAAAGAGTGAAAGAGGCAACAATAGATTTTGGCTGTTTGAAAAAGAAAAAAAGAAGAAGAGAATCAGGTTAAATAGGAAAAAAATATGAAACAACAAAAAATATACATAAACAACAAAAATATATATATAAAACAAAACTAAGGGATACTAATCAAAAACCCTTGTTCTCAAGAAATACAGTGAAGAAAATAACTATGTTCAAGAAATGCTGGAAATGAGAGGAGTGAGACAAATATCTATATGTACAAATGTCCATGGGCCATTCAGCACAGAAAGGTTAAAAAGAAAAAGTTATTGATGGAAGATTGAGGAATTGTTTCTGTGTTTCCATTGCAATGGTTGAAAAATTGTCTATAATATTGTATGTTGGTTGTCAGTTGCCAAATGTCTTTCCATTTTTTTCTTGAGATATATGTCACCACAAGAGTAGTAGTCAGGGGCTGTCAATTCCTCCTTTGCGTGGAGCTAGTTGGGTTGCTGGTTCTCTGCATCCCTTCTCAGTAGTATGAGGTAGGGCAGATTGGTGGGTGTTGTCTACTTCACTCATAGGGAGGGGTAGCTGAAGAGTTCTGTGAAAGGGGTTCCCAGAGATGGAGCTCCTAGAGGTGGAGTTTGGTTCTAGTCAGATCCCTGATGCTTTGTGGAATGATGTTTGGTGCAGCTTTTAAGTTAGCACACCTCTGGAGTCTTGTTGCTTCTGATTTGTGATGGGCATCGGTATTGCTGGGATCTCCCCTGAGTTCTGCTCCAGCAGTGGAGGAGCCAGTCCTTCCTGCCCTCACCCTCACTTCCTGCAGGTCCTGTATCTCAGTCCCCTGGGCTCAGTCCCAGACAAGACTCAAAGAGTGAGAGGAACCCAGGATCTCTTGGGTCTGAAGGTCTCAAATTCATCTGGGTCTAACACTTTCCATGCCTGAATTTCACCTGGTTTTCTAGTCACACTCTGGGTCATATGGCAGGCCTCTGCCAGGTTGTTTTCTTACGCAGCTGGAATCACACAGGTCTAGGTGCCTGGTTTTGGACCTACACCTGCCAGCAGCATAGCATAGTGAGAAAAAAATGGCAGCTCTCCCTGCTCTTTGTGGGCCACCAGAAGACCCACAGCATCCCTTTCACACAAAAACAACATGCAGCTCACCCACTGGATTAGCTCAACAGTGTCCTTGATCACCATCCTCTCTGCTTCAAGACATGCCTTGGTGCCACCTGAAATTCAGGCTTTCTTAGTATCCTTCTCTGGCCTGCATGTGGTGGATCCACCTTGACTGCCAGAAGTGGGTTTTTTCTTTATTTTAAAATTTTATTTTATCCAACCTTCTGAGTCCTTAAGCTGTTGTGAGAGTCTAGTATTAAATCCAAGTCAAATTTCTTTTTTCATTAACCTCAGAAAGAAGCTGTTTGTATGTTTTCCTGATCTTATGCCATGGAAGAGTTTGGAAAATAACCTCTATTCCACCATCTTGACCCCTCCACCCAGCCCATTGAATTCTTAATTTTGATATGGACTTCTCAGTTCTAGGATTTCAATTTATTTCTTTTTCAAATCTGTGGTTATTTTTAGGGTTGTGAGTTCCCTACCAAAATGGATAGCTTTTACTTTTCTTCTCCGTGGAAGTGGTAAGCATGGTTTTGCTGTGTCTGACAGTGACTGTCCATGTTGGTTGTTTTTAGTACTCCTGGTTGTTGTCTGTGGTGTCTTTTGTCCTTACTCCAAGTTCACAGCCTGAGATTCTATGGGACATTGGAGCTAAATTTAAAAAGTAAAGACACAGAGTAGACAAAAAGTTTGGTTTATTTTTTGTTCACACTACTCCCAAGGTGTAGTCTTTGAGGCACAGTTCCCTGTGTTGAGTGGGGCTTGACTTTTCCCTTCAACTCTCAGAAGCTTTCAAAAGCACCTATTAACTTCCTCCTCCAGACCAACAACTGCTCCAGTGGTGTACCTTTCCCCACATCTTGGACTCATGCCTGTAATTTCTCATTAATTTAATGCATCTTTTAAAATTTTTATTTGTTCCAATTAGATATACATAACAGCAGAATGCATTTCAACTCATTGTACACAAATGGAGCACAACTTTTCATTCTTGTTATACATGATACAAAGTCACACCATTCATGCAATCATACAAGTATGTAGGGTAATGTCCATCTCATTCCACCATCTTTCCCATTCCTTACCTGGTCCCCTCCCCTCACTCCCCTCTGCCCAGTCTAAAGTTCCTCCATTCTTCCCTTGCCCCCCATCACCCCATTATCGTTCAGCATCCACATACCAAAAAAAAATTTGGCCTTTGTTTTTTGGGATTGGCTTATTTCACTTAGCATGATATTCTTCAACTCCATCCATTTGCCTGCAAATGCCATAATTTCATTCTTTTTTATGGCTGAGTAATTTTCCATTGTGTATATATACCACAGTTTCTTCATTCATCTATTGAAGGGCTTCTAGTTTGGTTCTACAGTTTAGCTATTGTGAACTGAGCTGCTATAAACATTAATGTGACTGCATCACTGTAATATGCTGAAGTCAAAGAAGATTTTTAATAATATATTTTATCAAACTTTTTTTCATGAGAGGATAGTTTGATATGGTTTAAATTAGACTTCCATTGCCCCTACCAGTAATTTATCATGCCTTCCATTCTCTTTTCCTGATTCTTCTCTCCTCCTTCTGTTTCTTCCTTCTTCCCTTGCCTCCCTAAAATATTACTGGAATACCTTTTTGCAGGATACATGGAAGACAAACTTTCTGATTATTTCATGCTGTTATTTTATTTTCATACTTGATTGGTAATTTGATTACATTTGAAATTCTTGATTTAAGGTCAATTTGTCTCAGAATTCAGAAAGCATTATATGTGTTTCATTATTTTTAACATTTATCATTGCTGATGTGAACCTAACATTATTATGATTTTGGCTCCTTTGTGTAAATAAGAAGCCTTTGTTTCCTAGAAAAATTAGCACTTGGTAGGTCTACATAATATACATCCATTTAAAATGGATTGCCTTGGGTTATCTGTTTTCTGATACAAATAAACAATAGCATGACATGACATCTTACAAGTTCATATTTATCTTTCCAGCATAATTATACAGATGGAAAAAATGTAAAAATATTCCAAGATATTCCCTAAGGATCTATCTTATGTCTTTTTTATTTTTAAAATGATTGTCCTTTGAACTTTTTCTTGGTATTTTCTTGGTTGTTTTTTTCCTCATCGATTTTAATTGACCTAACTCTGCTAATTCTCATTTTAAATAGATTTGTTGGTGACTCAAGAAGTCATAAACACTTTAAAAAAAAAAAGTCATAAACACTTTTATCAACTCTGAAATCCAGTATCTTTTCAAGATTTTCAGTTTTACTTTGAAATAAATGGGTGCTAGCATTTATCATAAATGTATTAAAATATTGGATGAGTATTTCAGTTGGAACTAGTTTTACAAGTGGTCAGTCCATTACTGAATATTTTTGAGGCCTGGTTCTGCTTCAGAGTAATCTCATGACTACAACAATGCAGATAATGAATTAAACATGAGGGATCTTATGTAACTTGTTTCCACGGCCTCTTCCAGGAAACTTCTAGGATCTTCTCTTTAGCTCTGTGTGGTGTAAAATTTCATGGATATTTCTAGGTATTGCTCTTTGTCATTCATTCTGCTCAGCATTCACCTATTTCAGTTTGAAGCTATGTATCCTCAGTGCTGGGGAACTTTCCTCTTTATTATTATTTTATCTGACAATGTGATCTCATCTACTTGTCATCCCCTAGAGATTTAAAGAAATCTGTGGTCTGCTGGTGCTCTGTCCCTCAATTTTTAGTGCTGTTGTGAGATAACTGTTTTCTATATTTCCTTACTGTAATTTGTATAGAAAATTTGGAGGAAGGTGATGTAAAAACTTATGTGCATAATCTGCTTTCTGGAACCAGAAGCTTCAGTGTCATGGTATTATTTATATTAGATGCAAAGCGTCTTACTGAATGGAACTACGTAAATCTCTGCATATCTAAAAGTCTTTCCTATTTCTTCTTTTCTATCTATCTATCTATCTATCTATCTATCTATCTATCTATCTACCTATCTAGTTTATTTATGATTCCTCAAAATTATTTTTTAAATGTTGTTGTATTTCTCATGCTTCTGATTTTAATGTCTGTTTTCCCTGGATGTGTGCATGTGTGGGCATGCGCGCGCGCACACACACGCACACTTACAAACAAGATACTAATGTAACTCAAATGAATTTATGATCTATTTTAGACATAAGATTCCACTCTTTCTTATTGTGATGATCACTTGAGGACCATCAGGACAGACTGATTCTTTTGAAGGCCAAATCTGAAGAAGATTCAACAGGAAGAGGTTTTGATAGCCAATCTTTAGAGGAAAGGGTACTCAGGAGTCAGGTTTTCAGTTCCAGTTTAGTGGAAACTGAGCCCAAAGTACAGAATAGTATAAGCACTGCTATTGGTAGAAGTATTTCCTAAAGGCAGTTTTCTCCAGATGGGTGGACAGTCATCTTCAAGAGCAGTCATAGTGAAAGCAAAGAGAAACACTCTCTATCAGGGAAAGTAGAAGTCAAAGATTAGTGAAAGGGACTTTTGGTTGCTTCTTATGAAAGAGACATCATGGATGGATAAAATGATTTTTTTTCAATGTGAATCTCAAATTAATTTTGATAGCAATCTAACATTCATTCAATTTTTGAAGTTTTTCATCATTGATTTATACAAACAAAAGATGAGCCTACATGCTAAGGTCATGTTGGTGCTGATTACTAAGCCACTGAAATTCTCATTAGTGGTGTGACATTTAATTCCAGCTATTTAGAACATAACACAAGATCTTTGAAGGGCTTCTCAATGTGGGTGGCAGAACTCCAGTCCTCCAGAGAGCACCTGCTCTAACGCTCCAGTGCTCCACATTAATCAGGAGGGTGGATGCATGGAGCTGTCGGTTGTGGCTCAGCTCAGGAGGAGCTCTACAATGTGGCCCAGAACAAGAAGTGGCAAAGACTTATCCCTTTGTGTCACAGCTAGTGAAAGCTTAAATGTGTTATATAAAGAAGCTTTTGTTATAAGGTGAAAGTTCCTACATATTGAAATTACTATTGCTCTAAATTAATAATTAAATTATTGAAAATGAGCACCACACTAGCTTCAGTTTGAATTTTTTTTCCCTTCAACTTAATTTATTGATGACTCTTGAGCAATAGCAGGTAATTATGTTTGTTTGTGTGGAAGTCACTTTTTCAGTCTAGTATCTTGTCCTTAAACTGGTGTGGGGCTTCCCAAAGATGCACTGATTGTGA
>JAJEJO010004044.1:238223-283968 GCA_020662805.1 Glaucomys volans
TTCCTTCCTTCCTTCCTTCCTTCCTTCCTTCCTTCCTTCCTTCCTTCCTTCCTTCCTTCCTTCCTATTTTAACCATATTATCTTGGGTGAGGTGTGTTGGGGTCAGAGCAGATTAAGAAAGAGAAACTGAGCAGAGTTTTACACTTTCATTACCAGCAGTTCCTGGGGAGAACATTGCAGGGCCATCTGGGGGAAGCACCAAGTCAGTGTGAGACAGAGGGAAAGGGGACAACTGTGGGCAAGCCTCTTTACTGTGATTTCTAAGGACTGAAAGGATGAGGAAGGGCAGGCCAATTTAGGGATGGTTAGACTGAATAATTTCAGTGGGCTGTGGGAATCAGGATCTACTGTTGGTTGTTTGGTACCTGTCCTTGGGGTGGTCAGGGTTGGTGAACGGGGTGTGGAGAAGTGGGTGGGCTGTGGATTTCATCAACTCTTCAAGAAGGGGAGCTGACTAAGTCTAGCCAGGGTCTGAAAACTGGGTCAAGACAGCGTTTAAAAAACTCTATTACACTACAGAGAGTCCAGTGATGGTAGGGACTGAGGCCTAGGTGTTTACCAGGTGGAAGAATGCACGCATGTTGGAAATACCAACCACTACAGATGCACTCCGCTAGGCCAAACCTTGAACAGCCCAACATCATTGTCCTTGATTCTCTCTCTCTTTTTATTCTCTGGGGGTACCAGGGATTGAATTCAGGGGCACTTGAGCCACATCCCCAGCCCTATTTTGTATTTTATTTAGAGACAGAGTCTCACTGAGTTGCTTAGCACCTGGCTTTGCTGAGACCGGTTTTGAACTCTCCATCCTCCTGTCTCAGACTCCCAAGCTGCTGGGATTACAGACCTGTGCTATGGTGCCTGGCTTTGATTCTCTTTTAATGTGTGAAAATTTGTGCCTGAGGGAGGAGAAAAGGCTTATTGTTACTTAAGTTTTGCTGAGCAAAGCACATTTGGGAAATGTTTATGAATACCTTACGAATGAATCCTGATGTGCACAGAAGTTGTAAATATGTCTATTTATAGATTTTTTTTTAAAAAAAGCATTCCTCTTCTTCAACCCTAGATTGCTTTTTTTTTTTTTTTTTCCTTCAGTACTGAGGATTGAACCCAGGGGTGTTTTACCACTGAGCTACATCCTGGGCTGGCTTTTGTTATGTTTTGTTTTTGAGTCAGAGTCTCACTAAATTGCCAAGCTGGCCTTGAACTTGTGATGAACCTTCCATCTCAGCCACCAGAGTCACTGGGATTACAGGAGTGTGCCACCATTCCTGACCACAGACTGGCTTTTAAATACTAAGCCTCTCAGGTTTTCAAGTTAGTCTTTGCTGCTGTACTGTAATATGTCGGGAGAGCACTGAGGAAACAGGGAGAGCCGGTTATATGCTATTTCACTTTTGTTCATAGTATTTCCTATTGCAGCTACTCCTGCAACTCGTCCTAACTTTTCATGTGCTGTGGATATTTGTGTACTTGTAAACACAAATTTTAAAAATATATTTGTACATTTGTAAATATATAAATTTTATCTGATTAATTTGTAAACTGCATATTTATGAAGCAACCTTAAATTTTGAAGTGAAATACATCCTTTTTATGTGAATGAGTTTGGCATACTTGCCTGGCAACAGGAAGCATGTAATGTAGGTATCGTTATCTTTTAACTTCCTCCCTACCATAGTGTGTGAGAGAAATCATAGACCCATTGCATGGGTTACCCTGTTTGATATTTACGTCGTGTGTGTGTTCAAAATAGAATCTAGGTTTATTCCCAGCTTTGGTCAATTGAATTAAAAATTGGCGCCAGTGATATAAAAATTTATCAGAATTTCAAATAGTCTTTAAAAGAAAATAAGGTCTATTGAAACAGTTCTTCACTATGGAGATATAATGAACAGGATTGTCCTTGGAATGCGAGTGTCATTTTATTCATTGCAGAAAGGTGGAAGACACACTTAGGGCTCCACGTTTAAGTGATAAGACAACATTTCCTTCTGTAATTGGTGAATACTACAGATCTGCGCACTGCATTGGGCTTTCACCCTTCATCTCTGTCTCATTTTGCATTTTGTCTCCCTTTTCCCAAACAACAAAACTAACAAATGAACATCAGAGAACTGTGCCTTGAAAACTGCCTTTCCTCACTTTTTGTCCTTTTTTACTGTTGTTATTTGAGGTAGAAGGGTAAACTTTGTCCCTTCTACTCCAATTTTAACCAAAACTGGATTGATTTTTGTTTTTCCTTTATTAAGCATTAAGTTTTAATGTGAATCACTAGCCATTTGGGGGCTGAATTTGCTCCCTAACAATATGTTTCTATTAATGTTTTGGTCTGTATTCTTATAATTTTTCCTCTGTCTCTGCCTAGCTCCTTCCCTTCCTCTCCTCCCCCTCTCTTTTCCTATCTTCCCTCTCTGTCTCTTTTCTAGTTTTATTGAGCTATAGTTCACACAGCATACACAATTCATGCCATACAATTCACATCCACGTAAAGTGTACGATTAAATGGCTTTTAGAACAGTCATGCATGTGGACAATCATTACCAAAGTCAATAAAGAGAAACTTCTACCACCAAAAAGAGAAACTCTGTACCCTTTACCTATTTTCTCCCCTCAACCCCCAATTCTATCCCTTTCATTTTAGCTCAAAGCAATCACCACCCTACTTTCTATCTCTAACAACTGACTTATTCTCTTGATTTCATGTGGGTGGAATCATGTTTATTTGGTCTTGTGTGATTAACTTCCTTCACTTAACATAATATTTTCAAGATTCATCCACATTAAATGGTTTAAAATTATCTGATTCCTTTTTATGGTCAAATAATATTATGGATATAAAGTGGTAATACAATAAAAGTGGTAAAATAATTTTAAAAATTTGATATACCAAATTTTGTTTCTACTCATCTGTTGCTGGAAATTTGAGTTGTCTCCACTTTTTGGAGACAACAAATGTGAACGGTGCTGTTATGAGCGTTCATGTATATGTCCCAATTTGAGTACCTGTTTTCAATTCTTTTCATTATGTATCTGTAAATGGAAGTACTGGGTTGTGTGACAATACTTTGTTTTATTTGCAGAGAAGAAAACTCTTAAGTCCACTGTCCAAATATATGCTGGGAGAGCCAGTAATAACCCTTGCTTAGCCTTGCTTCAGGAGCACCCTGCACTTGGGATGGGCATTGAATTCTTTCAAAGTCATGTTTGTGATCTTCCTCTTTCCCGAGTTCTGTCCATAAAACCCAAATAGCTCATAAAGGTTTTTTTCTTTTTCTTTTTCACCGATTGCATCTTTTCTGCTGATATTGTTACTTCAGATAGGGATTATCATATTGTATATTGTTTCATCAGTCACTAAAACATTGATTTCAACTTTGGACTGCATTGGGTGGATTACACAGCCCATCAGAAAGACAATCCCATTAATTGCTGGAGGATAATTTTTTCCAAGTCTGACGTACTTGCTTATGACCACCAAGATCAAAAGCTGTTAACATAATTTTGCTATTAGCAGCTCTTCTGATGTCAGATGTAGTGTTGGAATACGTTGGGCAAATATGTTATCTTTGAGCATGTGAAAAAGACTGATTTTGCCCACACCATTCAAACCCACAAATACTTGAAGAGTCCACTGTTTAAGTCAGGTTCCCTTTGTTGTTGAGTTGTAAGAGCTCTTTATATATTATAAATACTAAACCCTTATGAGATACATTTCTTGCAAAAATTTCCTCCATTCTCTTTTCTCTTTATAGATAGAGATAGATGGGCATAAGTTTTTAATTTTGGTAAAATCTGATTTATCTATTTTTCTTTTGTTGCATGTGAATTTGGTGCTACATCTATGAAACCATGGCCAAACCCAAGACCAGGAAGATTGACTAGGTTTTTTTGCAATAGTTTTATAGTTTTAACTTTTCAGTTTATTCTTTGGATCCACTTAAAGTTAATTTTGGAGGTAAGTGAGTTAAGAGGAATGAGGTAATTGTTCAATTTCATTCTCTTGCATGTGGCTATGTGGCTATTCAATTGTTCCAGCACCATTAGTTTAAAAGGTTATCCTCTCATCAAATGATCTTGGCACCTATACTGAAGGTCAGTTGACCATAGGCATGTGAATTTATTTCTGGACTCTGAGTTCTATGCCATTGATCTATATGTCTATTTTTCATGGCTATTTTTATGGCAGTATTCTACTGTTGATTAATGTAGCTTTGTACCAAGTTTTGAAATTAGGAAGTATGAGTCTTCCTATTTGTTCTTTATGATGTTTTAGCTATTTGGTGTCCCTTAAAATTCTGTATAAATTCTAGAATCAGTTTGTCAATTTCTACAAAGTTATCATTCAAAATTCTAATAAAGATTACATTGAACCTCTAGGCCTCTTTGGGTAGCATTGACATACTAGCAATGTTAAATCTTCTAATTTATGAACACGGAATGATTCATTCATTTAGATTATCTTTAATATCTTTCAATCATTTTTCATTTTAGACTCTAAGTTTTGTTATGTCTTTTTGTTAAATTTATTTCTAATTTTATTTTTTGTTATTGATGTTATTGTAAATGGAATCGTGCTTAAATTTCATTTGAGAGTATTCATTGCAAGTGTATAGAAAAGTAAGTGATTTTTATATACAGATCTTGTATCTTGCAACCTTGCTGTACTCATTCATTAGTTCTAATAAATGGGTTTTTTTCTTTTCTTTTTTCTTTTTTTTCAGTCCTGGGGATTGAACCCAGGCCTTGTGCTTGTGCTGCAAGCACTCTAACTACTGAGCTCTCTACCCCAGCCCATCCTTAGGATATTTTATATATTATATCATGTTGTCTGTGAATAGAAAGAGTTTTTTTTCTGGATAATTTTAATTTGTTTTTATTGCCTAATTTTCCTGTCTACAAACTCTTAGTATGGGGTTGAACAGAAGTGGTAAGAGCAAATGTCCTTAACTTGCCTTTAATCCTATGGGGAAATCAATCACCTTTCACCATTAGTCTGATGTTAGCTGTGGGGTTTTATTGTTTACCCTCTCTCAGGTTGTGAATGTGTTCTATTCATAGTTTAGTGTTTATGTCATAGAAGGAGGTTGGATTTTATCAAATGCTTTTCTACTTCTATTAAGATAACTGAGTGTTTTGAAATTTTTATTCTGTTTAGAAGGAGTATTACTTAATTGATTTGGGGGTGTTAAACTAATCTTGTATGCCTAGGATAAATTTTATTTGGTCATGGTGTATAATTCTTTTTATTTGTTGCTAGACTCACTTTTTTAGTATTTTTTAAAAGGATGTTTGCCAAAAGCATAGAAGATATTGGTTTGTTCTTTCCTTGACTTGTGATTTGTTTACTTGGTCTTGGCATCAGGGTAACATTGACCTTATAGGATGGAAGTGTTCCCTCTTCTGTGTTTTAGAAGGGCTTGTGAATTCTGAGGATTTGTGAAGAATTTAGTATTCATTTTGCTTTACAAGTGGTTCTGGAATAATGGTTAATTCTTTTAAAATAATAAGTGATGTTTCTCTCTTGTATTTGACAAAGCATATTCCAGTTGGATTAAAAAGAATTCAGCAGTGAAGTCATCTGGATTTGGATATTCTTTGTGAGTTTCAATTATTAATTTAACCACTTTATTAGTTATAGGTATTGGCATCAGATCTGCCATTTTGCTGCTTCCAGTATTCCTCCCCCCGCCAACCTCCGACCAGATCGGCAGCCTGCGACCATCCTAGCCAACCATTGGTCTGCTGGTCAGCCTGTGAACATCCTAGCCAGCCATTGCTCCGATCATTAACCTGCGAACTTCCTTGTCAGCAATTGGCCTGATCCTCCTTAGCCCTGACCTTCCATTACTTAAGAATAGCTCCCCACCATTTCTCCATTTCTCTCTCTCTCACTCACTCACTTTCTCTCTCTCACTCACTCTTGCTCTCACTCTCTTGCCCATTCTCTCTCTCTCTCTCACACCCTGCGGGCAGACACTCTGCCTGTCTGCTTAATAAAATCTCTTGCATGAGTTCCCACTTCCGGAATGATTTTTCTGGGTGTTTTCAATAAGCCTATTCAGATAGTCTATTTTTCTTCAGTCCATTTTGACAGTTCTTGTCTATGAACTTTAATTTAATTTAATATATATATATTTTTTACTGATACTATCCTTTTACTTTGAAAAACTTAGTATAGAGGGACGGGAGGGGTGGGGTTGGGGTGGGGGGGTAATAATAACAGAATGTGTGACAGACATCATTGCCCTGTGTACATGTATGAATGCACAGATGGTGTGACTCTACTTTGTGTACAACCTGAGAAACAATAGCTGTACTCCATTTGTGTTCAATGAATCAAAATTAAATTAAACAAACAAACAACAAAACAAAACAAAAAAAATATGGGGAATTCTCCTTTATTTTTATTTCTTTTTAGAATTTTTAAAAATTTTTAGATTTTTTATTTGTTCTTTCAAGTTATACATGACAATAGAGTATATTTTGACATATTTATACAAACATGGAGTATATTTTATTCTAATTAGGATCCCAGTCTTGTGGTTATATATATGTGTATTCATATATATAAATAGAAAAATCATGTCAGAGTCATTCCACTGGCTTTCCTATTCCTGTCCCTCCTCCCTTCCCTTCATTTCCCTTGGTCTAATCCACTGAACTTCTATTCTCCACCCCCCCCAACCCCTGCCACTTGTTGTATGTTAGCATTCACATATCAGAGAGAACATTCGACCTTTGGTTTTGGGAATTGGCTTATTTCACTTAGCATGATAGTCTCCAGATTTATCCATTTACTGGAAAATGTCATAAAGTCTTTTTTTAATGTCTGACTGATATTCCATTGTGTTTATATACCCCATTTTCTTTTTCCATTTGTCATTCTTTTTATTCTGTAAGGTTGACTGTGATGCAGCCTTTTTAATCTCTTATTTTAGTAATTTGAGTATTTTCTCCTTTTGATCACTCTAGCTCAAAGTTTGTCAATTTTGTTTTCTCTCTTTTAAAACAGAAATAATTTCACCTACATATTCCTACCTGGCCCCCGGCTCCCTTTCTCATGTGTGTGTATGTGTTTTGCATTTGACTTTTTAATCTAAATGGACTTCCCTGTGCAGGTTAGGGAAGGATTTCACTTTAAAAACATTAACCATTATTCCAGCACCACTTCCTGAATCATTAGTTTCTCTCTATTGATTTGAAGTACCACTTAATTTTACCCTGAACTTTTACATATACTCTGGGTTATTTCTAGGCTTTCAATTTTTTTGTGTAATTATTTCTACCAATTCTTATAACAGATATCACACGTCTTTTCTTCTTACAATTTTCATGTAATAAAAGCCCTTCTAGGGGCTGGGGATATAGCTCAGTTGGTAGAGTGCCTGCCTTGCAAGCACAAGGCCCTGGGTTCAGTTGCTGGCACCGCCAAAAAAAAAAAACCAAAAAAACCCAACAAAAACAAACGAACAAACAAACAAACCAAAATCCCTTCTAGTATCTGGAAAAGAAACTTCCCTATTCATCATTGCTGGCACCTAGATTCCTGAGCCTACTGGACGTTACCCTGGAATTATCTTTGAGTTTTTTCTTTTGACAATGTTTCTCGGATCTCTTTCTTCTTCCCCTCTTCCCTAAATATGGTTTTATCTCAAAATGATCTCTTGCAAGCCTGTCTCATCCTTCTTCATACTTCTTATAATTAGAGCAATTATCTTTGGTTTGATCATATCCATTTCCTTCTTAGATGTCATAATGATTCCTTCCCAATTGATTTATTCAAGCACAGGAAGCTTCAATGTGATTCCAAACATTTCTGCATTTGTTAACCAGGAGCTCTGCTTCTTCCTCACCCCCCAAATCCAAACCCACATACTATTCCCCAGACCTCCAATTTGTATTCCTCTCCTACCACCTATTGCTTTACAATTTCTATTTTATAGTAGAAATATATTACCTATATTCCAGTATAAAATTGAAATTATATAGAGAAATAAACAGAGGTATTTGTATTTCTTACTTTAGCAAAGCAGAATTCACTGCCACACACAAGTCACCTGTGTTTTCCTACAGGTGATTGCAGACACACTGTTCTGCAATATTTTACTCACCTCCATAAGAGAGCATGCGTCCTCCATCCTGTAGACCCTGCACACTCAGGACAGGAAGGCTGTGCGTTTTAATGGCACTCCAGCTATTTCAGCAGCTCTGGTGATTATATCTATCCAGTTATAATTGGTAGTACAAGTTGTGCCTATTTTAAAGGGCACAATAGACAAGCATGTGTTATATAGATGATTATGATTGCTTCTATAAATTTGATTCACCACTGGATTAATTTAAATGTTGGCTTTTATTTTTCATAAGCTATAAAAATTTAAGCTAGGAATTATTGTTTCCGAGGATGTGATGTCCCTATGTACTTATAAATCAGTGATTATAAATAAATAAAATGAATTGCTCCAAAGATATATGGAAGAATATAAACCTTAGTATAATTTAAAACATAGAAAAAAATTAAATTTTTAATGCTTTGCTATTATGTCTTCTTTGTAAAGCTGTTCTTGAATATTTGTGTCTACCAAACACCTATTGTGGGTTGAGTGTTTAAATATCTTTCTATAAATTCTGTCTGTTCAGTCCATTCAGGGATAATCCATTTGGGGATAATGAATTAAGACTACTGTGCCACTAGGAGGCTTTCTGGCCTGAATTACCAGGTGTGGGCATTAACATAGTACAGAAAACAGTGAGAAGAGAGAAGTGCCTGCTTCATCCTTTGGGAATCAGGGAAGACTTCAATAGATGACACACTGAATATTGGAGGAGAAAGAGAAATTAGCTAGACAGTGGGGTGGGAAAGGTAGCATTCCAAAACCAGCAAAGGATATGTTTGTGGAGACCTAGGAGAATGTGGCAAATGTGAGAAATTGCTAATACTGAATATTGCTGGAATAAAGGGTATGATGTAGGAGATATGACCAGAAAGGTGGGCTGCAGCCAGATTACAGAAACCTTTGCAAGCTAGGCCACATTGTTTGATCTCTATTCTACAGGCAGTGGGAACTTGCTGCAATATAGATCCTATACATACATTATAAAGGAAAAATCCCAAACCCTGCTTCTGATTTAATGGGCAAAGCAACATTAAAAAAAAAAAAAAAAAAAGCCCCAGTCTCCAGTCTCCTCTTAGGAGAAGCCTATCAACAAATCAGGTACGTAACTGCCTTTAGTTTTCCTCAGTTCCTTATATTTTGTTCCTTTGAAAAGTACTTTTGTCTTGTTTTCTTAGCTCCAAAGTATAAAATTGTTTATTTCTAGCAGCTATTTTTTCCCCCTTCACAGATTGTTCCCTTTGAATGTGCCTTTTGAAATGGTGTTTTCCAACTTGATTCTCAGGAGTAAGGCCCCCAAGCATGAAAAACATGTTCTTTTTTTTTCTTGGAAACAAGTGATGTTTCCTTCTTTCCTGATGCACACAGACAGTTTCAGGATGCATCAACAGTGAGAGCCATTTACAGCCAAAAGTATTTTTCTGATCTTAGGCAAGCCCAGAGGGAAGAGGAGATTAATGTCGCATGTCATACCCAGAATCAGATTGGAGCAAGGATTTGTAACTATGATGAATGTTTTAGTCTCAAAAGTAAGAGAAACTTGCACCTTTGGCTACATCTGCACAGCGTGACAGTGATGACTCAGAAAGCAAGAGGGAGCTGAAAGAGGGGCTGGGGGTGCCTTGCTTGCCTTTTGGTGCAATAGGAAAGGGAGGGAAGAGTGCGTCCCAGTTTTTAAAATCCTTAGAAATTTACAAGTTACTTTGCATATTTGTGGAATTATTTTCTGAGGATTTTTATTTTGTGAGTGCAAAGTCAAAAAAATGAAGAAATAACTCCAACTGTCAGGGAGTGGGCTGGGGTGGAAACTGAGGCACCTATCCTCATTGCTGGGGATGCACTCTTTCTGGACTATGAAAGTTGCACTGCGCATCACAGCTGGCCACTCATTTCCTCTAAAGGTCTGGGTGACTGACATTCCCAGCCCACACTGTAACTTCAGGAAGGTGGAAAACAAGGGAATAGAGAGAAGAGTGAACCTGAGGGAAAGAGTGATTTTTGTGCTTCAAATAGGCATGGAGTGGAGTAGGCACAGCGATGACTGCATGAGTGAAATTCTATTTCAGGAGAGGAAACACACACATTGTATCGTGGGCTGTGCTTTTGAATGGTCCCTTTTGATTGTTTCTTTTACTTGTGACACAGAGCTCTTTTCTAGATAGCAGCTTAATGTGCCCCAAAGAAGACAAGGGAAAGAGACTGTGTGAAGTCTGGTCCAGAATTTAAGAAGGGGAATAGAGAGTTTGGGCACAGCACTGGTAATGGAAACCACAGTGAGGTAGCTCTGAAGAGGTGGTGACGTTTCAGAGGTAACAAAAGATCACTTGTACAATCATCCTTTCCATGGGAGATGCTCCCTCAGCTTTTCTCTGCTCAGAAATTGAAAGGCTTTGTGTTAATATGGGAGCCTAGTTCCCTGGAAAAGCCTCTTAGATCTTGTTTTGACAAGGTTCATGAAAATGGTGTTGGGAAAAGGAAATTGCTTCTTTAATAACTCTGCCATTATTGGTGTTAAGTGTTCTGCATTCCGTTTGGTGATTTGCATACAGATGGGGCCAGATGGACTCAGAACTATGTTCCTTTGTGTTTCATCCCATTTCCACCACTACAAGAAAATGAGTCAGACATGCAGATCAAGTTGCCCTAAAAGAGCCAGTGATTTTAATTAGTTTTGGGAGAGAAGTTAACCTAAAAGCAGCATTGGGATTAGAATTGGAAGGATAGGGTTCTACTGAATTGTTCTTGTATAGCCTAGCAAAGATTTTATATTGCCATAGGATTTTAGGATTTTAGTGCTGAGGAGGTTGAAAGTCATATGGCCTAGGTGGATCTGGATTTCCAGTCCCAAATTTGGATCAGCCTTTCCCATGATATTATGCTTTTTTTTTTTCTTACAAAACATAAAACTCAGTGACTGTAACTTGAGCTTAGGGAACTTAAAAAGTAGATGTCCTTGCCAAAGGAAACTATTCAGAAAATTCCAGTTCTTCCATGTACGTTGCAATCAATTCATGTGCTATGATATGAATGTGGAACTTGTTGCTCTGGACATCTCTGGACCGCTCATTGTAAACTTGAGAACCCTTGAATACTGGAAGTTGTTAGGAACACATCTTGACATTTCAAGCATATAGAACTTGAATCATACAATGTTTATTATTCAGAACTGCAAGCTCCTCTCTGTAAAACAGGACTAAAAATTGTCCTTTCCATTCTACCTCTCTAGAATACTCTCTGCCTCTTTTCCTCACCTTTCCCTTTCTGAAGATCCAGCTCAAAGTCCACTTCCTCTACAGTTTGCTGATTTACTCAGCTTCCATTATATTACTACTCAATTCTTTTGGCAAGTCATTTCACTACATGGTAACATTATTTAAAATGTGGTTATTTACAGTTATGTAACTTTTAACTTTATGATAACCTATTGAAAGCTCTCAGTATGAAAACCATAACTTCTCCAACTTTGTATTTCATAGAATGCATCTCAGAGTGCTTAGTACATATCATATGCCTAATAAATAATTATCACTTTGGTTTTATGTTGTTTTAGAATTTTAGAGCCCAAGGAGCTTAGAAATCATACATGGGCTGGGGATGTAGCTCAGTGGTAGAGAGCTTGCCTAGCTCTGCATTTGATTCCCCAGCACCCACTGCCACACACACACAGAAGGAAAGAAGGAAAGGATTACACATAGTTCATATTTAGATCAGGGCTTACAGATCTAAATAGTTTTGACAAAATAGTTTACTGACTTTGAGACTATTATTACCACTATGTTGTGCTTTCTCTCTCTCTTTTTTGTGAAAATGCTCATATAAAAGTTCAGCAAATACAGGCTTATATGAAGACATTTGCTTTTAAAATGCAACCTACTTTTAAGCTAATCTCTTTTATTAGTTATAAAATATGTATACAATTTTAATTTACCTTCTTTTAAATAAAATCCATCTTTATAAAAACTCATTAATTACTGTTCTGAGTGACAGTTTCTGAGCTCAAAATTTACATAGCTGAATCTGCATTATCATCTGATAATCTTGAAAATAAAACTGAAGTTCTGTTGCTGAGAAAAAGCTTTTTAGTTTGACTCTATCCCAATCATTGATTCGTGCTTTTATTTCTTGTGCTTTGGGAGTCATGTTAAGGAAATCTGGTACTAGGCCAACGTGATGAAGATTTGGACCTATTTTCTCTTCTGTTAGGTGCAGAGTCTCTGGTCTGATTTCTAGGTCCTTGATCCATTTTGTGTTGAGTTTTGTACAGGGTGAGAGATATGGGTTTAGTTTCATTTTGCTGCATATGGATTTCCAGTTTTCCCCGCACCATTTGTTGAAGAGGCTGTCTTTTCTCCATTGTATGTTTTTGGCTCCTTTGTCAAGTATGAGATACCTGTATTTATGAAGTACCAACTCATTTAAATCAGAAAGAAGGTAAATTTATTTTTTATTTAGGGGACTCTAGAAAATAAATCACTTCAAAAAAGAATGAAATAATAGAATATTTCATTCTATAGCAACAAGATAAAATGATAAGTACTACAAATACCACCTACTACTGGGTAGGATTTAGGATCATATGAACATTTACTAATGTGATGGGTCCTGAACTTTCATAGTACTTATCTCCCAATCTCTGATTCCTATATGTTTCATTGAGGAATGGAATATTCTTGTTACTTTTTGCTCATCAAATCCAGTCAGCATAACCAATATAATGGACTGCTATATTCTGTTATTCAGTTTCCATTAGTATAACATATGACTAAGATTATCAACTTATAAAGGGAAATGGTTCATTTTGGCTCACAGTTCTAGGGGTGTTAGTCCATGATTTGTTGGTCCTGTCACTTTGGGTCTGTGGCAGCACATCATGGCAAGAACCTATGGTAGAGCAAAACCACCCACCTCATGGCTGGGAGGTAAAAGAGAGGAGGACGAAGAGGCTGCAGTCTCATTATCTCCTTTGAGAATGTCAAGATAATCAGATCCTTATAGGCCACATTGTATCAGTAAACTGAGAGTTGATGTAGTTCTGAAAAGTTAACAGTGGCTCCTACAAGTAAAAATAAACATTTCCCCCCATGATCATTATAAATTGGTAAGAGACAAAGCATTCATTAAGTCAATAGCTACATACCAGGTAGCACTGTCTGTGTAATTTACTTCAGTATACATACCAAAATTGAACACCAATGACACTGGAGTTACCACCTGATAAAACTTGAAACAATCCATGCTAATTCTCCAAGAGTCATTCATCTTCTTCCCCAGATATACAGAATAGTTAAGTGAAAATGACTCCTTCCCATAGTATGCAGAGACCTGATTCCTTTTATGGTCTAGTGGCAATAAGGGGTGTTTGTGATAGTGGATATCCTCCTTGAGGGAATAGGCTTGATGGTGATGGACATCCTGCATGAACAACTAATCTGGGTGGGTATGACCTCACCTATTAATCTAGATGAGGTCATACCCACTCAAGGGAAGGCCACTCTCCTCAGAAAGCTTCTTCCACTGGCAGAAGAGTTTCAGAGTGACTTGGGTATTTAAAATTCTCAGTTTCAACTCAGTCCAACCAGATGTCTCTACTCCTCCTCCAGGTTCCTGAATCATAACTTGCAAGAGAGTATTTGAGTGTGACTGTGAATTCCTATAATCACAAAATTATACTTAATGCTTGCTGTATAGCAGTATTGGTCTCATAGCTCAAAGAAATGAGATTCTTTTAGTCTGAAATGGAGTCTTTTAGTTCTTTGATATAACTTGGAAAGAGCATAAACTCCTAAGGTTCTCTTCCTCTTTCTTTAAACGAGTCAGTTGGTGCATTCAGAAGAACTTATCCCTCACCAGTGTCTTTCCAAGCGTCTCTATTGTCATAAGGGTGAAGTTCAATAGCCTTTTGATTCAACAAGGAACTTCAACATAATCAAACTTAGGTGATTATTTCATTAACTGCAATGCTACTGTATGTCACGTGCACTTTTTGTATTTTCTTTCCTTTGGATAGGCACCTACAACTACTTTAAAGTCAAATCCAAGACCAGAGCCTCTGAATTGTTTGGGAACTTGTTAAGAGTGCAAAAATCAACCCCTCACAGACATATTGAATCAGAATTCCTGGGAGTGGGTCCCAAGGATCTGTGATTCACAAGCCATCAGATCATTCTGAGGCAAGATAAAGTTTGAGGAGCAGGAACCACCCCTAGGACTGAAAAAGCCAAAAAAAAAAAAAAAAGTGAGATTATTAAAGCCTAGAAACTTAGAGGGGGAGATCTTGCAGAGCTGAAATTCAAACCTCTGTGGAGAAGGTGCTGCTTAGGTGGTGTTGAAGTCTGTAAGATCAGAGGAAGTTCTCTATGGGCAGGGGTTCTATAATTCCAAACAGGGGGGCATTCTCTGGATAGTGCTGCTATCTATCTCTGAGAGAGGGAGACATATGAGGTTGGTCCTACAAATGTTGGCACAATTGCAAACTGATTCAGGTGCTGCTACAGAAAGGCACTCCACTGATAGGGTGAAGAAGGGTGGCTGGGGTGATGCTCACAGATATAATATGCAAGTTTCTTCCTAGATTTGCATTCTCTGACTAGTGCCCTGTATTAGGAGTGCCTAAGGTACATGGGCCCTGCAGTACAGAAATGTGGTTTGCCCAGCATCAGAAAACAGATTATAGATGGGTGAGTTTGAAACTGAGACAAAAGAAGCAAAGAAAGAAAGCATCAGATCTTTTTATTCCTATGACTGATTCCCCAGTGAGAAAGATGAGGTTTGCTGAGCTTCACTGGGTCTAGGAAGTGACTTCTTAGACTTTGTTTATAAGTGACTTCTGACGGTTTGACTTGAATTTACAATATATGTTTATCTGAATCCCCCCAAAACAGGTGTATATGAACATTGACAGTTAATTGTTGGTGCTTCCTAATTCAATCATAAAAAGAAACAAAAATGTTCTTAGGTATTAATAAAAAGCAATTTTGAAAAGATAATTTCCAGTTAATATGCTTTTAATCAAATGATTAGTGGAATAAGTAAATAATGAAATAAATGATTGTTTTTTGTTTGTTTTGTTTGGTTTGGTTTGGTTTTTGGTCAAGCCCTGGATTGTGAATTTAGCATCCCACAATACAAAAAAGTGTCCTGCCCTCACAGGAAATACATTTTACTGGCTAAGCATTTTAGTTATTGTGTATCACAATATTGCAACTCTATCTCACATATCATTCGTATGTGTGAATTGTGATTTTTGAAGACATTTTACAGATGCAGTATCCCTTATCCAAAATTCTTGGATCCAAAAATATTTCAGGTTTTTTATTCTGATTTTGGAATATTTGCATATACATAATGAGCTATCTTGGGGGTAGGATCCAAATATAAACATTAAATTTTATGTTTCATGCCATCTATCTATATATAGTCCTATATCTACAATATTTCAAATAATTTTGTGCATGAAACAGTTTCATGGTGTGGAATTTTCCACTTTAACATTATGTTGGCATTTAAAAATGGAAGCAGAAGCTGATAAAATGCTAGAACTTTTATCTTGATATCAACTGTTTGTAATTATCAAAAATGTTTCATTGTTATTGATTTGAATAAGGTGGCATAAATGTAAAGATATGAGTAAATTTAGTAGTAAAATATCAAGAATACTGCAGATGATTGCTCTGCAGAGCATGATCCAGCTAGACACCTTCTCTGGTAATCACCCAGTACACATTCTGCTTAAATTCTTGGACACATTCTCCAGTGAAAAACCAAAGACAGACCTGGAAATAAAGAGCTCAGTGATCATAAGGCCTTTATAAAGAAGCTGGGGAAAACATCAGATCATTTTATTCCTATAAATGATTCCCCAGTGAGATTGCTGAGGCTTCACTGGGTCCAGGAAGTGACTTCTTAGACTTTGTTTATAAGTGGCTTCTGAAGGTTTGGCTTGAATTTACAATATGTGTTTATTTGAATCCCCCAAAAACAGATGTATATGAACATTTATCTCTCATTTTGTAATCAAGGGAGAAATGAGCTACAGATTTTCTGATTTCTTTGCCAGAGGCAGTAACTTTACACTAGCAACATAAACACAGATGCAAGAAACTATTCCATCTAAACCTCTTCAAAAGTTCATGGATATTTTCCCTTGAGATGACTTGTTCTGGTGCTCAGCTTTGGTTTAAAATAAGTTATTTGTTACATCTATCTTGATAGAATGGACTTGGTTCATGAATAAAGCCATCACAGGCAATAAAAAAAAATGTACTTTAACCTTCAGCTACAATAAACTATAATACTGTTACCTTAAAATGATAAAGCATTGTGATATTTAAGGCACATTTTCATGAATTTTTTGATTGTTAAGTGGTCTTTCTCCATAGAAAGGGCAACCATTATTGTATCTGTCTGCAGATGGAGAGAACCGATCTCCAGCAGTTCATAAACCAATGGCTTTAAAATGACACAGAGCTAACTTTTCTGAATACAATTTATGATTTTAAAACATTTTCAATGTACTTCTAATTACAAAAAAAAAAAAAAAGAAAAACTGAATATATTCTTCCCTTAAAATTGGATAGAATCAAAGAAAGAACACTGAACCAGAGGCCAGGATTCAATCTAGTTCTGCCATTGATTGACAGGACAAGCTACTGTTTTCTCAGGGCCTCGGCTTGATCGTCTTTACAAAGAGAGTGCTGAACTCAGTGATCTCTTTCAGACTCAACATTTATGAAAAAACTGCAGCTCAACAACCTAAATTCTGGATTTTTCTAAGTGATTAATTCCCTCCAACATCTCTTCCATACTTTTTCCTTCTGTTCCTATATAGGACTCACCAACTGAGGAGGTAATTTCATATAGGTGAATTGTGAGGCCTAAGAACTTCAGCTACTAAGCACATCTCCTCTATGACTTTGCTACAGTCTTCCTTTCTTATCTAAACTCATCTGAATTTTCCTCAAATAGACTTTCTTTTTAGGATTCAAGTGCAAGTTGGCAGATACTATGTATGTTTGCTAGGCTGCTCTTCCACAGGCTGGGTGTCTTAAACAACAGTTCAGGGAAACCAGAAGAGCAAGATCAAAGTGTTGGCAGGTTCAGTTCCTTCTGAGAATCTCCCTTTGGCATGCAGATGGCTGCCTTCTCACTGTGTCCTCACACAGCCACCCCTCAGTCTGTGTATTGCCTGTGTTCTAACCTCCTCTTCTTATAAGGACACCATTTGCATGGATTAGGGGTTGCTTGTGTGATCTCACTTTACCTAGTTACCTTTTAAATGATCCTGTCTTTGAATACCATTACGTTCTGAAGTAGTGGGTGTTAGGACTTAAACATAAGAATTTGGGGGGAATACAATTCAGTCCATAACATACTGATTCAGAAAAATCCCTCTTAAAATACTCTCTAGAGAGTGTGGAAGTAGACCACCAAAGTGGGGAATGTATATAATTGGGGGAAAGCTCTGAAATACAGAATGGCGAACTGCTTGTGAAGTAAATGGGGACACTCCAAAGCACACTTCCACTGAAATTAAAGTAAGCTTTACCTGCAGCTGTGTTAATAGAGGCAATGGTTTGGATGAAAGGAGATGAACTTAACTTATTGATATATCTCAAGAATAGTTACTATGTCATGTCAATGCTTTTGAGGGGTCCTTTCAGTAAAAGGAGATGGTATTCTGTTTTCATCCCTAGAATTCACTTTTTCCCCTTCGTCCAAAAGAATACATTTCAACCATGTTTTAGTTCCAAACCACAAGCATCTTTTTTGCTAAAGATGTTTTTTTCTGGCATAGTCAGTCTAAAAGCTACCAAAATATTTGCAGTTACTGGAGTTATTAGATTCATTCTGTATATTTTTTCTAAATTAAGACTGAATAAAAGGTAAGTTCAGTTGACTTAAGTAGGTGTGGACATTTTCAGTTTCTCATCCCAAACAATTGATAATATGTCTCATGACTCAGAAACAATCTACATTGTGCTGTCCAATATGGTAGCCATTTGCTTCATGTGGCTATTTAAATTTAAAGCTAAATTTGTTAAAGTTGAGTCATAGCAGTCCTGTTTCTCAGTCAGTCACCATATTTCAGTGCTCAGTGGTCTTATTGGACAGTGCAGGTGAGAGTGTGTCCAACATCACAGAAAGCCTGTTGAACAGCAATGATCTTGACTGATTTCAGATAGATAACTATTGCTAAAACACCATCCCATTTAAAGAAATCAATTTTTTCCTGTATTAGTTAGTAATGCATTCAGAGGCAAATAACAAATGGCAAACTGTGATGAATTAAAGAAAGAAGGGTTTATTATTCTTATCATAGGTTCAGTTTTGCAGCAGCATCAGGGCCCATGTCTGCAGTTTTCTTTGCCTTTCCTTCTGGGTTGAAAGATTACTTTGATGTTAGCCATTTCATCCCTATTTAAGGTGAGAAAGAGGAGGAAGAGATGTATAGCATGTGTATCAGGAAAACAGCTTTCCCAGAGATCTGTTAGCCAATTTTGGCATGTATCTTGCTGCAAGGGTTTTCTCTTTCCACTGAAGAATGTTGGTTAGGAATAATGGATTAGAAATTACGGTTGGGGCACCAACCAATGAATAGCATCTGCCAAGGCTTCCTAATATATTTATGAAAAGTATTTCCTGACATCACAGCGATGTTAGCAAGAAATGAGAATATGTTCCATCAGTTCTCTAAAGAGGACGAGCATTTAAGGTCTGGATGTTTTGCTGATTCAACAATCCATTTTCCTATTAGCGACAGAACAGGAAGGAGTGCCTGTTCCTCTCTGTGCACATGCTAACTGTGGTAATGATTATGACCACACAGCCATTAGTTGTTAGACTTTGTTACTGGGAAGCAGTGAGATGAATTGGCAGACAGATTTTTCTTTTGCCTGGGATCGTAATCAGTAAGTTGTGCATATCACTTATACTTAGTTTGATCACAAAGGAATGAAGATTGTTGTGGGAATCAAATGAGTCCGCATGTAAGAAGTGTGTGGTGCGGAGTAGCCACCTCACAAAGATTACCTCTGCTTTTTACCTCTTTGCATATGCTGTGCAGACTGGCCCCAAATGAACTCATAGAACTGTTCGCATAGAATGTCATAACGTTTCTAAATTACATTGAATTATTTATATGAAGCATTAGCCTGATCGTACATACTCACAAAACATATATCATAAATCCTTTTTTTACTTAGTGATGTCAAAATTCTTGCATCATGTTTTTTTTTATTTCCCTAAAGTTAAAAATTAGTAAGCAAGATTGAAGATTTATTTTTCCCTTTTATTTCTTTTATCTAGTTGACTTGCAGATCTGAATATACTTTACAGTATATTTGATCTCTGCTTGGTGAGCTTCAGAATCTCAGTTGCCTTAGAGAAGCAAGGACAAATGGGGGGAATGATGAGCAGCAGGCTTTTCTTCATCCTGAGCATCTTCAGGAAAGAAAAATGGTTGTCTGAAAAAACCAACTAGGCCCAAGAATAAGCCATTCTGGAGAGGAAGGAAGGGACTGATGAAGATTTACAAAAAAGAATAAAACTTTCCCTAATATTAACAGCAAGAGCCTTAGGACCACAGGCCTTCAGGGTGAGCAAAGAAGAGAGAAAAGTGCACAGTTAGAGCAATCATTTTGATTTGCTTTTGGATTTTTTTCTTTGAACATTGTGGTCAACTGGGGCTGCAATCAGCCCCCTAATTACAGCTACATCAAAGGAGAAACACAAAGGGAACAGGTATATCTGAGGAAAATGTAGTTGTCCTGATGGAGAGGAATCTGAGAAGCCTTGGTTTCCCCTGTGAAATTAAATTGCCTACAAATTGCAGGCTCATGCAATGTATCAAGGATTTTAAAAGGTGGACGAAGGGGATTCTTTCTTCTTTATTGCTATTATTCAAATTGAAGTCTTCCCCAAACCTATCCAAGGCACTCTACTTCTCTGATGAGACTCTTTTGTTTGGAACCCTTGGTACATGTAGAAAGCAAAGAGGAAACCACAGCGGGACACTTAGAAAGACTGAATGAGCTTAGATTAAGAGGAGTGATGAGTAAGTTTGACTAGACAGTGAAGGAGAAAATGGTAAGCTTTTTGCTCCATATTAGAAAGGCAATAAACAGCAAGGGCCAAGGGGAATTATTTGCTGTGTTACTTGGGGCATAATGAAGCATAACAAGGTAAAATGAAACTAAGGAGAATTTACTGAGTATTTGAAATGTCCCCTGCCAGGAGCAACTACAGGTTAGCCTTCTTAGAGCAGGCCTCATTTAGCACGATGGGCTTTCTCTGTGATTGAATACCATCCATTACACTGTAGAATCTTTCTTCCAGAGAGGCACTGTGACCACTTTTAGTGGAGATTTAGGATTAATTCAAACTGCCACTAGAAATAATAATGCAAGAAGCAATTCACTGTTGTTTTGCATATTCAACAGCTTAAAACTACATGATTTTTGTATTTTTCTTTAATACACACTGTCTTGGCACCTACGAAACCCGAGCTTGGAACAAGAATTTGGGTGCAGGTGATATATTGGGGGAGCGATGTTAGGAAATAGGAGAAAGGGAGTGAGGAGATGAAGTAAAAAGAAAGAAAAGCCCTAAAAATTGCATCATAAAAGTTCTCTCCTGCTGCAGGCAATGGGGGGCTCAGCTCCCAGAATGCTCCCCAAACCTCCCTCATAAGCATGGGAACAGGCAGAGTCCTTATCTACTGACTCTCTGGCCCTTGGTTGAGGGATGACCTTAGAGGTGTTAGTTTCCTTGAATCCTCAGGGGCTGATTTCCCATAGCTCTGGCAAAAACTCCTAAGTATAAAATCAAAGGTTTCACGTGGTGGGATGATGTCAAGGTGCATAGAACTGTACAGCAGAGTTGTGGCTAAAATTAGAGATGAGCCAAGCATTTGGGACTTGAGGCACCCATAATATCTGCTACACACTGAGTTTGCCTTTCTGAGCACCTAACTCATCATCTCCGGAAGGAAGACAAAGCACGTTATATGGTAACTTTGACTCTGCAATGTGAGATGTTGCTCTTATTCAAAGCCTATGTTTTTTCCATATATGCAGCGTCTGAATACCCTTTCTGATTAAGTGCTCTTGGGAGTTTATTAACTCCATTTTTATGGTTTTATGCAGAAGTAATAATTATTTGTGTTGTCATTAACTTTTTTCAACTTGTCTCATCCAGTGCATTGCCAAACAAATATCTACCCCATGACTTCCTGTGCAGCGTGTACCCAGCAGTGTTTTGCATTTAGTATGTAGTCTAAAACTGTGTGTGTTTGTTTAATTTGTTTTGATTGGAAAGCAATATGTACACATGATTAAAATTCAATCAGTGCAAAAGTTTATAATTAAAAGTCATTTTACCTTTGATTTCTAGTCTCTCTTTCCTAATATAGCCATTGTTAGTAGTTATTTATTGTTCCAGAAGTTGTTTGTGGATATGTAAGCATGCTTATATATCCATTAAAAGGCAAATGGCATCATGTGTACATGATCTGCATCTGATTTTTCAGTAAACAAATATGTCAGGGATTATTCAATAATAGCAATTATACCTCAAATCATGCTGGGGGAAAATAAAATAAATGAGGTAGATATTTATTTTATTTTCCCCCAGCATGATTAAGGTATAATTGACAAAACTGTATACATTTAAGGTATGTAACATGTTTTGCTATATGTATACATTATGAAGTCATTATCATAATTGAACTAACTAACATGTATTACCTCATAGAGTTAGCATTTGTGTGTTTTTATGGTGAGAACACTTAAAATCTACTTTGTTAGTAACTTGAAGTATATAATACATTGTTATTAACTACAGTTATATTACACATTCTCTCTCTAGACTTAGTGATAACTGAAAGTTTGTACACTTCAACCAGAATCCCCTCTTACCACCACCCCCTCAGCTCCTGGCAGTCCACATTTGTAACTCTGTTTCTGTGAGTTCAACTTCCTTAGATTCCATGTGTGTGTGGAATCATACAGAATTTATCATTCTGTGTCTGGTTTGATTCACTTTAGCTTTGCATCCTCCAGGTTCATCTGTGTTGACACAAATGTTAGAATTCCTTTCCTCTTTAAAGATGGATAGTATTCCCTTGTGCACCTCCTTTGTTCATTCATCCATTAACAGACACTCAGGTTGTTTCCATGTCTTGGCTATTGTGAATAATGCTTCAATGTACATGAGAGTGCAGATTATCTTTTTGACATTTCATTTCCTTTGGATACATACCCAGAAGTAGGAATACCAGATCATATGATAGTTCTAATTTTAGTGTTTTGCATATCTCATTCATTTTAATAGCTACTTTGTATTCTGTTGTACAGATGTGTTATTCATTAATCTGATTTTTCTGATTTCCAAAGTATTTCCAGAACTGCAATAATCACAACATCTAATTAACTTGCCCATTTTGTTAGTCAGTATAATCTCAATTATACTGTGGCATACTAGTTTTCTATTGTGATAACAAATTACCACAAACTTTACAGGTTAAAGCAACACAAATTTATCATCTCCTGGTTTATGCATGCCAGAATTCTGGGTATGGAATTACTGGGTCTTCTGCTAAGGGTCTTACCATGCTGAAAATCAAAGCGTTGGCATGGGCTGCAAGCTCATCTGAGGCTCCGTCCAAGACTCTTCCAAGCTCCCTGGTGTTGGCAGAGATCATTGCCTTGCAGCTGGATGACAGAGGTCTCTGCTTTTTGATGGTTGTCAACTGGGACCCTCTCTCAGTTCCTAGAAGCTGTCCTTCTTCACAGACAATTAATAACATGGTCAACTGTTTCTTCCACACAGCAGGAGTGTCTGCTTTTGTTTCATGTCTCTTAAGAACTCATCTGATTAGGTTAAGGCTACCTAGGATAAACTTCTTTTGGATTAACCCAAAGTCATCTCAGAGGGATCTTAATCATATCTACACAATATCTTTTGTAGTCCCACCATATTCACAAGTCTTGCCTATGCTTAAAGAGAGGGGAGAGTGGTACCCTTTTAAAAATTCTGACTATCACATGCAGTGACAAACATCTCCAAAATATAAGTGTTTTAAAACAAGGCTTATTTTTTAGTCAAGCAACATATCCATCAATGGGTTCTCAAAGGGGCTTTGCCCATTGTTATCACACCTGTAGAGATGTCACATCTGCCCTTTGAACATAGTTGATGGCCATACCATTGAGAAAAGAGAGATCTGGAGGGTTTTTCTCTGACATTTAAATGCTTAACTCATAATTCACTGGCTAGAATTACATGATCCCACTCAAGCACAAGAAAACCTGGAAAGTGGGATACTAGCATGTGCCTGAGAAATTGAAATGTGTGGTGAACCATTTTCATCTGTTCATATATTTAGATTGTCAGGTGTACTAATGTGGTACTCAACCGACTTCCTCAGGAAGATTCTCTCTACTATTCATTTTGATAGTACAGGTGCTCTATCCTTTTGGAATAGATTTCATGAAGTATCTGTAAGAAAGGTGAAATATTTTGATTCTGTGTTCAAAGAATGATCTATTTTTATATGTGAAAGTTTCATGTTTAAGAAAGATATCAGTTGATGGGTGTTTGACAGCTATTGGTTTCTTAGCTACAGGGCTTGCTATGCAAGTTTCTTTTGTACAGTAATTGACCTTGACAGCATTCAAATCTCTAGGGAGAAGATAGGTGATCCAGAGAGCTCAAAACTGCATCAAGTAGGAGACATGAAAAGCAGATAGCTAAAATCTGTCAGAAATGAAAGAGGCTGGATAGAGGTTATCTTCTCTGAATTACTGTACATAATTTTTCTAACTTTCTTTCCAGAGTTGAAATCTTAGAAAGATCCTTGAAGTCCAACATTCTGTATCCTATTCAATAATATTCAAGTAGACATCCAGTCTCTGTGAAAACATGTCTAAAAACAGGGACCTGATGATTCCCTAAGACAATGTAGATATAATTGTATAAAGAATCCCTGAATACTCATCATCTAGCTTAAGCAAGTATCAATATTTTGCTATTCTTATTTTTTTAATTTTTTGTAGTTGTAGATGGACAGTTGCCTTTGTTTTATTTGTCTTGTTTTAGTTATCTCCCATCTACATTTTCTTTGCTGTACTATTTTAATATCAACTTATTTAACTCACATATAATTTAGTTGTGTATTTAATACATAAAGACTTCTTTTATTACCATCTGTTTAAATTTTGTAATTCTACAGATGAGCAATTTCTTTCTTGAAAGTTGACTCTTAATAAATTTGGCTCATTGATCCCAGTTTATCTTTGAAAAATGCATGACAGCCTTTCTCTTTTTTCTAAGACTTTCAACCAACAAATACTTAAATTCTGTGTGAATTATGATAGCTACCTTTCCTCCTTGCCCATTTCCAAACTCTTTATCATTGCACATTATGCATTTTATTTAACCATAAGGCCTATTTTTTGCTATCTTAGCCATGATTCTCTGAAAATATTCAAAATAACTAAGATCTGCCTGAAAATGAACAAACTCAATCCTCTACAGGTGGTCTGACCGCTGGAAAGTGCAGGGCTGTTTTCCTTGGTCTGGAAATAAAAGCAGAGCAAATTTCTTCATAAGAAATAACTTGTTGACTCATATGAAGCTAAATATGCTTAGTATTTAATACTAAATAATACCAAATCCTTAGTATTTTATGTAAATTGTTGTAAAAGACTTCTTTTTATACCTATGAAATAGATTTTGCTGGCTCTAAGTGCAGGCTTAGCATTTTATACCTGTTGAATTTTATCTTATTAGTTTCTTCTTGTCTTGGTTCTGTCAAATAACAAATTAGCCAGTTGTCTTGGTTTTATGTCATTTACAAGTTTAACAAGCTTGACTTCTAGATCTGCACAGAGCTGGTAAGAAGCAAGTCTGCTGAGTGGGAATGAACCTAGGCTCTGATGTCAGGCAGATTGGGAACAGTCCTGACTCTGTATTTACTACCTGTGGATCTTGGGTGGGTACCCTTATCTTTCTCACCCTCAATTTCTCACCTTTACAATGCGGATTATAACGCTAGTTACTTTGTAGGGTTTTTGTGAGGAAAAATCAGTTAGTATGTGAAGTACTTAAAATGCTCAGCCCTGGCCCCTAGTAAGCATTCAATGCATGTTAGCTTTTATTAATCAATTAAACATGTTAAATGGAGCTGGAACAAGAGTGAAAAGTGAAGACAAACCAGTCTTATTTCAGAAGAGTTATTCAATTAGCCAAGAATTCACCTAAATATTTTATTAACTAAACCAAAAGTTTCTAATTTTTACATAAGGCTACCTTAAGATGCATTAAAAATGCCTTGTTGATATTAAGATACACACCTTTTTTTAGGACTTTAATTAATCAAATTAATTAGATCATGAAATTAATTACCTAAATAAATTTAATTAATTAATTTTTGCTTATCCAGTTTAGTAGCTATAGCAAAAAATCAAGTCACTTCAGTATGCTTTATTCCAAATGAACTCACACTGACTCTAAGTGCTCACAAATTCCTTCCTCAGAGCTCATAAAACCTATTCAATGTATTATGAAGTTTTATTAGAAATTTATGTTAAACTTGATATTTCTTATCCAAGTTACTTCATTTTGAAAATCAGATTGTAACTATCACAGTGGGCCTGAAATAAACACAAGTATCTCTTAAACCACAGCAGCAATAGCATTCAGGGTATGGGATAGTAGAGAAGATGGACCATTGAGAAGCTTATGCAGAATTGTCTTGAAATCAGTTGATAGAAATTAATTGGTAAACTAGCTCAGGCAAAGTTTGTAAGCCAAAATTGTCAAGTTTCTCCAAAAAGCAGCAGTCACCCCCAACTCAGAAATTGATATGTTGGGATACATGGCTTTAAAAAGAGCTCAGGTCCCAAGGAAGAAAATCTGTAGGAAAAAGGTCAATGAAAAGAAGAACACAGATAGTCCAGGAAAGTCAGGCTGTGGCAGTCACTGCTTCCCTTTGAAGGAAGACTGGTCCATGCATGCCAGGACTCCAAATGCTTCCTAGGGGAAAAAATACATAGGTGTCTATTGTTGATTCTCAACAAAATCAAAAAGCTGGATGTCTTTTTGCCAAACCTAGAGAAAAACTGTAAAAGAGCATTGCAAACATCTTGATTGTTTGACTTAAAAGAGAGGCCAAACCATAGGCTAGAATTCACTCTTGGAGGAGCTGGAGGTGGGGAGGCAGGGCTCTAAGGTCTGTAACAGCAGAAGCATTATTGTGGTTTTTCATGGGCAGGTAAACTCCAGTTAGGGAGATGTTTGGTTGCCAGTTGAGAAAAACACAGTCTACTAAAAGCTATTAACAAAGAAAAGTGGTGAGCCCTGTGTTGATTATGCTGTTCTGCCTCTGGACTTTTTCCCCATTGATGATTTGAAATGTAAATCTGGACTTAAATGTACATATGTTCCAGTAATAATAAAAATCACATTATTAAGGGTGTAATGGCTGGAATCCAGACAAATTAGAAAAATGACAACGAACGATGTTATAACCCTCTGCATTTCATTGACTTTTGGAGAAAGGTTCAACTTCACTCAACCTTTTTTCTTTCAAATATCTGCAGTTCCTAGAGAAACTCTCCTTTACTATGACTATCAGGAAGTCAAAAAGGCAGATGATAACACTAGATGACCTCTTATAGGAGCAACTCTATGGAGTATACCCAAGATGAAGTAGCAGCCTGGGTTCATTCCTTTGTACCCAGTACATAGAATGACAAATGTGGTACTGAAAGAATTTAGTACAAAATGGAAAAATGTTTCAACTCTACATTAATTATTACAATTACCACAAGTTACCAAAGTGATAACATTAGTTTTTAATTATTCTACTAAACTTCATTTAAAAGTGCTTAATGATTCTTTTAATCATGGCAGGTAATAGAACTACTATATATATAATGACATGCATACAATTCTTATGTTTAGTGAAAGCGTACCCTTCTTTAATTAACTTTTATACCATCTTAAATTTAAGAATCTCTCTAGGTATTGATGCATAGCTAAATGAATTGTGAACTTTGATACTTAAGATAGCATTCTGGTATAGAGAAAACCAACCAGGTAAAGCAGTACCTCCTATGGAATTAGCAATGTTTATTCTACTTGTGAGGCAAATGAAGGACAACTCCTCTTTCAACACATTTCTTGTTTTCCATGATTTCAGAAATTGCATCTGAAATTTGGTATCCTATGTAATTTTAATCATTGGAACCCAGGGACTAAAATTTCATTATTATCCCTCAAACAAAGAACATTAAACTAGAACCAGGAGACCAAAGTTCTTTCTAAACATTGCCATGGACTTAATTGTGACTGAGTAAGACACTCAATTCCATTGCTTCATTATCTGTAAACTAAAAAAAATGAACAGTATGATTTTTTTTTTGAGGCTCGGCTAAAATCAAAATCAAAATCTGATTTTAGTTTTTTGTTTTCCCATAACTGCATTTATTCTCTCCTCTCCAATTTGACAATTATTCTTCATTATGACATATAAGAAAGAAAAATAGTGGAATATTTCAATTTCATTTCTGTCATCAGTTAATGTTGGACCATCTGCTCTAAAATTTAGGCCAAGGTCTCTTCATCTGTTTTTCTTTGCTCTAAGCTTGTTTTAAAAGCACAAGATACCTTTTTGGTGGCTTTCTAATTTTTTTGTTAAGCCTTGCTCATAGGGTTTATGGAATCAGATAGAACCAGGACTTGAATCTCAGCTCTGCCTTAGGTTGGTTGTTTCAAGTATCAAGTCTATCAAAGTTCAGTTTCCTTATTTATGAAATTGTGATAATACTAGTGTATGCTTCATGTGATTATTGTGGCGATTACATGAAAAATAGTATAAAAAGTACTTCGCGCAATACCTGGCTAAAGAAAGTGTGAGAGAAATAATGTTTTTCTTATTTTTACATTTTTGGTTTTATCATCCTCCTCATCATTTTTTTTTTTTTTTTTGAACCAGGGATTGAACTCAGGGGCACTCCACCACTGAGCCACATCCCCAGCCCTATTTTGTATTTTATTTAGAGACAGGGTCTCACGGAGTTGCTTAGGGCCTCGCTAAGTTGCTGAGGCTGGCTTTGAATTCGCGATCCTCCTGCCTCAGCCTCCTAAGCCACTGGGATTCAGGCGTGTGACACCGTGACTGGCCTCCTCATCATTTTTATTATTGAAATGTGATTATTGATTATTGGTTTTCCATCACTTTTTTCTATTAAAGCAATAATATATCTCATATGTGTAGGTAGTTTCATAGTTTATATTTCTGCATGTCTCATCTGATTTTTGCAATAATGTTCTGAGGTGAGGATTCACATTCTCATATTACAGGTAAGAGAATCTCAGAGGTTTAGTAACTTATCCAAAGGACTGCAAGGGTTTTTGTCTGCTTCCCTAACCCCGTGGTGCCTAGCTGAGAAAGTGGTAGCAGAGAGTACCAGATGGTTTTATGAGAGTTGTCTGGGATGAATATCAGCACTGGAAAGATAAAAAGCTTCTTCATAGAAAAATTTATTTTGATTTGGGAGAACGTTGGTATTTTATTATGATGTGTGCATTTCTGTAAATAAAACAGTATAAGGTGTTTTACCCCTTCTATACACTGGTTTGTAAATAGAAGTTTTTCTCTCAACATTTGTTTTCAATTTTGAATAGCATGACCATGATACTTACTAAAACACAGTGTCCAGTATGAGATTCTAGGGGATTCAGAGGGATTACCAAGGTGGTGGCTGTGGGAGATTCTGGGTATTCGGCAGTCTTAGGTCTATTAATGTCCTGTTATTTTGTCTTCTAAAAATAACTGTTGGTTTTCTTCAATTTGTTAACCAGACTCATCTTCTCCCAAGTTGTTAAATATGCATGAACAACCCCAATATTTTTTTTAAATTTTTTGTTTCCTACAATCCAAAAGCCTTAGGTCCAAGATGCAGCTAAGGCCAGGATCATCTGGGGTGCAGAGGATTTGGTGACTCTCTCCAGTCCCTCTCCAGGGATCAAACTGGCTCGGCTCTATGCTCTGAACAGGCAGTGAAATGAAATGCGATTTAGTTGAGTTCCTCCTGAAAAACTGTCTAAGAGACTGAAATGTGGATTACTTTGACTGACGCTCCCATTTTCTCTCCTCTAAAAATAAGCCAGATTGGCAGTATTCAAAGGAGACATAAAATAGTTATTACTGGCTGACTCAGCAATAAAACCAGGAAGCGGAATCTGCTAAATGGAAACTATTCTAACAGTGGGAATGAGAAATTATGAGTCTAAAGCGAGACTTAACTGGCTGAGAACGTCTCTCCATGCCTGCAGCTGATAAACTGCTTTTGTAACTGGGTGGAACGCTGGCCTGGTCAGGACTCCGCAGTAGCGCTTCAGAGAGCACAGCAGCTTGGGTGGTGGATAGGATTTAGCCAGGACTCTGCATGCACCTTAGCAAAGGTTTTTTAGAACAGTTTCGGAGGCATTTGCCAGTAGGGAATAATTCAATAATCATTTATCCTTAACAGCACAATTACCACTTCCTTACATATTTATTTCAGACTTAAAAACAGAAATAAAGTGAGCTAAAATCGTCTAAAAAGGATCTTCTGGTTGGTTCCCATTGTGGTTGGGAATGGCATTATGGCCAGTCTAAACATCTAAATAGGTGTAAATTTCTTTTGTATTAACAACTTAATTATCAAATAATGTTTAGATTCTGGAACTGATTTGGAGGACATCTGTCCTAAGTTTTTTGGCTGTGTTTGGGCCCTTTTTCCTCATTGGAGGTAGGAAATCACACCTCACAAACCCCACAGTAACTGGAACTGGGAAAGAGGAGGTAGAGGGAAGGTTTCAGGCATTCCCAAAAGAAAGACACACTTGGCATCCAGTCTATCCTACTCCATTCCAAATGGCAGGCCTGTGCCCTCCCACACCATCACCTAATAATGAAGCTAGGCAGTACATCCAGGCCTCAGACAAAAGGCCCATTAGGCATGTCTGTGATTAAAGTTGATTAGCTAGAAGTCATTGGGAATTTTGAGTCCAATATCAGTGGTGAATCAGATCCAATTTGCATAAACTACGAGGCGCTTCATTAAGGCTAATCATTTCACTCTGTCCTTTGGTAATAAATCATTCTTCTATGGGGCTCATTTAGATTGAGCTTGAGCGTTTTTTGTCTTGAGAATTCAACACTATTAAGATTGGGTTAGCTGTGCTCTTTGGCTTGGTTTGCCGGGTAGTACTTGCCGGGGGACCCACTTCAGTGCTACATCTTTGCAAAAGCTTTCTAGAAATCTTAGCTATGATTCATTAGGGTTCTTGTGCCAATGACCAAGATTCATAAGATAATGAAGTGTGCATCTTTTAAAGCACCAAGAGAACAAGTCATACTTGTTTAAATAGATAAAGTACTCAGGGCACGTAGAGCATTGTACTGAGCCATCTGATCATTAAATGATTTTACATATCCTTCTTGAGAATAAGTCTATTTAAATCCAGGAAAACTGACCAGGTTTAAACTTCCAGAGCTCTCATATGGATCATTCTTTCTTTGCAATCATTCGTGAGACTAATGAGACGTTGTTTGCTTGCCCCCTAAGGTCATTCTTTCTTATTTCCTATCATCTGCACACTCTGTTCCCTATGCCTAGAACACCCTGCCCACCTTCTCCATTATTCCCCGTGCTTGTGCCTGTTGAAACATTAGTCACACTAATGTTTTTACTTATTTGTTTCTTCCACTCCTTGAAAACAAGAATTCCTTGCCTAGCACATAGTAGGTAATAATTGTGGATTGAATAAAATGTGTGAATTCTGAGATGGTGTCTGTAATGGAATATTACATAGTCTGTTAAAAGGATAATGTTCATCTCCAAATATTGACATATAAAGATATCTACATATTTCTACAAGAATTTTTTTCTAGATTCTTCTTGCTGATGGGATCCTGTATTTCCCTTCATTGCCTGAAATGGGAATTGGGACTAGATGTTAAAGTTATTAGTTGGGTTCTTGGTCTATTCGAGCTGCTATAATAAAATACTCCAAACTGCATAATTTATAAACAATAGAACTTATTGCTTACAGTTCTGAAGCCTGAGCAATCCAGGATCAAGGTACCAGCAGATTTGGTGTCTGGTTAGGGTTCATTCTGTCCTTCAAAGATGGTGCCTTCTAGTTGTTTCCTCAAATGGCGGAGGGTGAGAGGGTCAGGTGGCCAAAAGGGGAGAACTCTACCCCTCAACCCCCCTTTTAAGGGTATCTAATCCTATTTGTGAGGAATCTGCCTTCATGTTCTAACCACATCCCAAAGGCCCTGCCTCTTAAGACTATCACATTGGGAATGGAGTTTCAATATGAATCTTGGAGGGACACAAACATTCATATCACAGCAGTGTTGATAATGAAGTTCTCTTAATACTGTGGAATTTGGTTGTTAACACAAAATTTACATTACCCTTCAAATGTCCCACTATGTAGGAGAGGAGTGACTTCATCTCCAAAATGTAGATGAAGAAACAAATATGATGGTTCACATCATCTTTCCCCTCAAGTAGAGCCACACAAATGCCTCAGATATGCAGCTCTGGCCAGGGATGGGGAAGCCCTGAGGGGCTGCTGTATGCAGGTGAGTCTTCTGCCTCACATAGTCCTTCTCACCTGGTTTGGCTCAGGCATTCTCTCTTCCACTTGGCTTCCTCAACTTGAATGAATTTTTGTCTTTATTCCAGATGTTCCTCAGAGACTACCCATCTCTCACCTTCCTCTCACAGCAAAACTTCTTGACTATCTCTCCTCTGCTTCTTTACCTTACTCACTTCCCTTACTGGCTATATCCAGGCTTTTCATCTTCCTGGCCCGTGGATTGTTCTGATCAGGTCCTCATAACCTTAACCTTGCTAAAGTCAAGGGTCATGTCTGTGTTCTCAGCTTCCTTCATGGCTCAGCAGCACTAACCATCTCATACTTTGAGAAACACATTTTCTTTAGTCTTCCAGTGTGTAGAATTGAAATGAGGTTTTTCTCCTACCACATCAGCTATTTATTCTCACATACCTTTGCTGGTACCTCTTCTCCTAAAAATTTAGAGTACCCAAGGGCTCAATCCTATACTCTACATACTCGGCAGGAGTAACATCACCAGGCCTATGACCTTAAATACTGTCCCAGGCCCCACAAATCTCACCTCCATCCCTGGCCTTTTCCCTGAAATCCAGGCTTTTGTATCCATCTGCCTATTTCATATTTTTGCTAATTGTTCTCTGTGTTTGAAATATCATCTCTGATTTTCCATAGCTTGTTCCTTCTTGTTATTTATATGTCTCAAGTTATATATTATCTATCAGAACAGACCCTCCTTGGAAACCTTATCATCTATCTGTTTATCCATCTATCTGTTATTGTTATAGATCACTAATCACATCACACTTTTAACTCATGCATAACATACCATTATATGACATACTGCTTATTTATTTACTTATGTATTGTCTTTTTGTTTCCACTTCTTAAATGGAAATTCCCTGAGATTACAATATTGTTTAACACAGAGTCAGAGCTCTGATTTAGTTTGCTCAAGCTTCCAGAACAAAATTCCATAGACAAGATGGCTTAAATAATAAAAGTTTGTTTTCTCATAGTTCTGGAATCTGGGGATCCAAGATCAAGCTGCCAGCCCATGTGGATTTCTGGGGAAGCCACTCTCCTTGATTTAAAGAGGGCTGCCTTCATGCTATAACCTCACAGGGCCTCTCTCCAGTACACTCAGTGGTAGGGGGAGAGAGAGAGATCTTTGTTCTTCTTCTTCGGAGGCCACTAGTCCCATCATGACGGCCCCACTCTCATGAGTTCATCTAACCCTAATCTCAGCCACTATAGCTTTAAATATTTCCCCTGCTCTGTTTTCACTTTCTTTTTCTTCTGATGTTTCAGTTATGTGTATGCTTTATCTTTTGAAGTTATTCCAGAGTTCTTGGATGACATGTTCTGTTTTCTTTTATCATTCCTTTCCTATTTGCATTTCCATTTTGAAAGTTTACTCTAACCTACCTTTAAGCTCAGTGATTCTTTTCTCAGCCATATGTCACCTGCTGATGCCTCAAAGGCACTCTTTAATTTCTGTTGCTGTTTTTATTGATTGTGCTTCCTTTTGCTTCTTTTTAGAATTTCCATCTCTCTGTTTATGTAACCTATCAGTTCTTGAACAGTGTCTAATTTTTTTGTCAGACTCCCTAAAGGTATTAATCATAATTATTTAAATACCAACATCCATTTCACACCTGAGTCTGATTCTGATGCTTGCTTTGTCTCTTCCGACTGTATTTTTCCTTGCCTTTTTAGCATATCCTGTAATTTTGCTGTTGTTGAAAGCTGGACATGATGTGCTGGATAATAGGAGCCACAGTAAATGGGAATTCAGTGTGAAGTTTTGTGTTAATTTGGCCAGAAGTTGGACTGTGTTTAATATTTGTTGTAGCTGTAGGGGAGGTTTTAATTCTTCTAGTGTCTTTGCTTTTGTCTCCCTGTTGTTTTTTGTTTAGAGAAACAATAATAATAATTTCTCCTTAAGTCAAAATCTGAGTCTTGTGGCTCTTTTGGTTGGATCCACTGTTAGTTTACTAAAGCCCTGTTGGTGCAGTGATAAGGTGAAACTCCTGAAGGTAGGAGACCCCCCTTAAGACCTATAAACCCTATTCTCTTTCACATTAAATTTCCAAAATTTCAACAAAGTTTTGACTTAGTGTCCCTACCTGTTTATGGCACCATTTGATTCTGCCCCAGGTGAGCAGATTTGAACTGCTCAGATTGATTATATCTATCCCTCCAAGATTTGGGGTAGTGATTTGTCCTGTGACCTTTGTTCTCCACAGTTCAAAAAAAAAAAAAAAAAATTCAAGGATTTTGAGGATTTTTTTTTCAGTGTCTTATTGTCATAAGTGTGGAAGTAATAATTTCCAAGCTTTTTAGTTGGAATCCAAATAGATATCCAGGTACCTTCTACAGCATCTAGCACTGTGCTAAGCAATTAGCACACCACGTCTTGGCTTGTGTTTCCACCAGAGTTACCTGGACCATTTCCCCACCATTTCCCACAGCTGCACTGGAGACTCTTCTTGCCAAGGGAAGAGTTGGAGCTTTGGCAAATTCTGTTTTAACCACTGCCAATCCCTGAATACAAGCACCAACTGAGTATGTGGAGTGAGTGATGGATGACAGCCAACATCTAGGCAGGGATTGTCTGACTCAGCCTCTTGTACCTTTGTCCCAGACGTGTGTATTTGCATTGCAGTTGAAAACCATTTCTCTGTTGGGCTGATGCCTTAGGAAGGCCATTTTTGTCATCTCAAACGTAACAGAGCCTTCCCCAAGGCCTTGTTTTCTGGGGTGGAAGGACTGACTCTGAAGCCTTGGACATATTTGTGATTTTGTTTGCTCAATGATAATTCCTCCCTTCCTCCCTCCCTCCTCCCTCTTTCTCTCCCTTTTTTTTATGTGTCCTTTTTTTCTCTATTTTTTCTTTTTAATGCTAGCCTTTGGTATGTTTGTGTTAGGTTAAACATTTACTCATTAATGTTAGCTTTTAGCAGAATAAGACAATTTTCAGCACTGATTGAAATGCAAATTAATACAAGCCATTATGAGCTACTATACATAGCTTAAAATGCAAGGCTTTAAATGACATGTCCCTGGCAATCTGTGTAAATCCCAAAGATTAGGCATTCTCTTCATCCAGTAAAGGATATCTACATCCAAAGTCTAATTTCCAATTGCCATCATGTAATCATTCTTAATTTTAGCCACCTCTGAAACAAAGATGACCTTATCAAATAACAGTTACCTAAAGAATTACTCCCCATTGAGGAATACGTGCTGGGAATGAGAAATATTTTTTGTTTTGGGCCTGGATTCTCCTGGCCTCAGAGGATGAAGACTAATATATTATTTTAAGGAGACAGATTTCTCCCTCAGTTGGAAAGAAGGGAACTAACTTTTATTGAGTCTTTTTTTTTTTCCTGTGAAACACTTATGTTCATTCAGTAATCAGTGGGTATTTATTGAGAACTGTCATGTTCTGGCCAGTATTTTAGTTGCAAGGGATTAAGTGAGAATAGGATAGATAAGTTCCCTTCTCTCATGACTTATATCTGCTGGGAAAATTGACAATGAACAATGAAGAAGTAAAATGAATCCAGACTGCTACATGCCTAGAGAATGGTGGGGTTAGGGTGTGAAAAGACAGTGCAGGATACATGGGGGAACAAGGAACGTCTTTTTGAGAGGGTGGCCTTCACGTTGGGGAATTGAAGAGTTAACCAACCACTCATTACTAAATTTCACAACAACCTGATATAAAGGCGGCATTAGTTCAGCATGTAAAAGCAAAGATATGAATTACTTGACTAGATAAGGCAATTCATCTTAAGATTACATAGGCTTTTTTCTGTTCTATTCCATTTGCCTCCAAAGCTGCTCACTGACACCACATTCTGCCAGTAACAGAAGACTTGGTCCTCGTCCATTCCCGTGCATCCTTCTCAGGCTTAGACAGAAAGCAAGTTCTCTATGTTGCCCTGAACGCAGTCTTTAGCTCTTCACGAAGTACCAGTTCTCAAGTAATGCCAAATCATCAATTTCCTCTGAAAGAACATTAAAAAGAAAAAAATAAAAAGACAGTCACATATTTTTTATCATCTTTTCATAAAAGGGGACATTTTAATACTAAAAAGTTAAGAATATTTTTTAGATTAAAGAACATGACTTCAAACTGAATAAAATTAGCTTTATATTATTTTGTCCTTATTTTACTTTATCTTACAGGGAATCACTAAAATCACAACAGAAATGGACCCATTTGAGTAATCATAGGCTCGATACTTTTTAAAGCTTCCTCCAACCTGGGGAGTCAGTGTACAGGGGCCAGCCTGGCAGAGGCTGTGGGATGAGGATACAGACTCCCTGTTAGTTGAAGGAAAGGCAGGACATCTCAATCTAAATATTTTCAGTTTGAGTCTTTTCCCTCAAAATGTTTGCCTGTGTATGGAAAAGGCGCTGATGTATTCTGTTTATTTGTAGGCAATTACTCACACTGATTTCAATAAATTGAGAGCAGATTAATTATTCATCCTTGTTATTTAGAGAGTGAGAAATGACCACTTGTACTTCTATTAATGGGAGCATGTCTTTGTCAGAAATGGTCAAGTGTTGACCAATTCCTGATAGTGTATTTGTCTTTCTAACCTTGGAAGGTAAGCCAAACCCGAAAGAATATAAGAATAGTACTATTTAAAATTCTATGAAAATATAGTGATCATAATAGAGGAAATAATTTTATACAGCAGCAGCAATAGCATCTTTGAGGACATCCCTGCTGTGTTTCAAGCACCTTGACTGTATCAGTTGGCAGAGTTCATCTTACTGAAAGATAAAAAAAGTCTTGGGTTAAAGTCCCAAACTGATTGAAATTTTAGTGTTGTATATAAGTTAAAAAAAGCAAAGATATAATCCACTTGAATGTCTGGCTTTTTTTTTTCTTTTTTGTCAATATAACCGTTATTACCCCCACACAATTCTATCTCCCTCTCTTGGGCTCAATAGCATAAGATAAAAGCAATTGATTTCACAAAGCAATTGAAAGGATGATGAGAAACCCAAATTATGAAAAATGTACTAGACAGATGAATATATTCTGCAATATGAATGAAGTCCTAGAATGCTTAGAATGAGTTTGAAGCCTTTCTTCTGATTGATGTCAAATACATACATATTTTTAATTTTTGAAAGCATATTAAGGATGGTAGAAAAATGAGAAGAAACATATAAAGAAGCTAAATCACCTGTAATCTTAGTGCCAGGATAAGGAGTATTAAAGTTTGATAAATTCTTTCCAGTCTTTAAATATATATAGATATGATGAGTACAATATGTATATAATTTTCTATCCTTTCATTAAGTAATATGAGGCATTATTCATGACACCATGTATATTTCAAACACATGCTTTTTGCATGATAGCCTAATAATATTTTATCATATGAAAATGCAAAATGTTTTCTAAATAGTTCCTCACTGTTAGGCATTAAAGCTGTTTTGAATTCTTCCTTCTTAGAAATGGTATCGCAATGAACATGCTCCATTTTGGATCTATGTTTGCACCTTTTGATATTTCCTTAGACTAGCTTCAATAAGTAGAATTATTACATTAAGTAATATGAACCCTGCTAAGAATCATTATATCTGAAGTACAAAGGCAATCCACCACTGTAGTTTAATTCATACTACAGGTATTGTCATTGAAAAAGTGAGTTTAATAGCTTCATAGATTAAAATACTTAATTGTTATGTTAATTTGAATTTCTTTTCCTTTTCAGTGGGATTCGTTTGTGGAGTCATTGATTAAAGTATTCCACAGAAAACATTGGCAGTACAGGTTTCGTGGGTGTGTGCCCTGTGCAGTTAGTTACTCCAGGCTCCATGTTCAAAAATCACTTGTGCTTGGCTTAATGCTCTGTGGTCACCATCTTGGAATTCTTATTTTTATCTTTGAATTTAAGTTTTGTAAGCAAAGTTGATGGAATGGTGGGTGCATGTGACCAGAAAAGAAGCATGGAATATGTGTGTCCCTTGCCACTTCATTTGCATACAGTGTTTTTTTTTTTTCTTTTGTACCAGGAATCGAACCCATGGGTATTTAACTGCTGACCCACATCTCCAGCCCTTTTTTATTTTAAAGTTTGAGGCCAGGTCTTGCTAAGTTGCTTAGGGCCTCACTCATTTGCTGAGGCTGGCTTTGAACTTCTGATTCTTCTGCCTCAGCCTCCTGAGCAGCTGGGATTACAGGTGTGTGTCACCACGGCCAGCTGCACATAGTGTTTTGATGTTGCATGAACACAAAGTTCCATGGGTCCCAACGTGTGGGAGTTAAGTGAGACTCATAACTGGTACATCTATATATGAGCAGGCAGGGTGCTGATGGTCACATGTGGCCATGATTTGTTTACACCATAACTTAATCTGAGTGCAAAAGATGTCAATAATTTTCTAAGAAATATTAACAACCAGAAAATCCTATCCATATTTTATCTTACTTGTATTTTGTGTCTTAGCCAACCACTTGCACTGAAAATAAAGTCAGAGAAGGAGATAAAAGGATAACCCAACTCTTCTCCTGAGTCTTTTCTTATTCATAAGGAAGAGAATATGACCAAAAGTAGGAGACGAAACAGAGCCCTGGAATGAAACAGTGAATGCACAGCATTGTTTATTCCATGTGAATGCGGGCTGTTTCTGTTCCTCCTACATAAACACATCTTTCAGCTCACGGGGGACTATCAGAGGTTGCATTAGGAATCTATTTTAGTAATGATATCACCTTTAGTATATCAGCTGTAGTTGAGGCTCCTACTTAGCTGCAGTGGCAGTAGTCAGCAATCATCCACAATGATCCCAGCTGGTGTTTTCAAGAGGCAGACAGCCCCAAATTAAAAGGGGCTATAATGGGGACCACTGCCCCTGCATACTTTACATCTCAAGGGTGGAGCTCATGTCTTCTATTCTACCAAGCATACCATGTATTTGAGGTTACTGTTTTAGCTGAGAGTGGGAGGCAGCCATTTCTGGCTCTTCTGCTTCACATTCACTAGCATAGTAGTTCTATTCATAGACAAAGGAAGCTTCAGTAGGGTAGTATAAATGTCTGAGAATGTCCAGTCCAGTTATACATTTGGAAACTGGGAAAATACCATTAGATATGCTTATAGACCCAAGGTACTCAATTTGGGATGGCTTTAAGTTAGACTGTTTATTACCCAATTTCCACAAACCCCTACTCTAATAGGGAGACATAATGAAGGCTCCCAACTCCAAACATTAATGTCTGACTTTATTATTGAAATGATTCTATTCTAAAAAAAAAAAAAGACTAAGAAAATATTTTCTCTTCAATTTTCTGAAAAACTTGTGTAGAATTTACATTTCTTCCTTATTTTGGCAGTGAATCCACTGGTGAATGACCGGGTTTTAACAATAAATTAAAAAAAATCAATATGGGGTTTCACATAATCTGAAAGAGCTGGATGTCCCCATTATCTAGTGGATGATCAACCAAGTAAATGGCCTTAGCTCCCTTTGGTGGAAAGACTAGAAGAATCTGTGCTTTGTACATTTGCTATGCTATTTCAGGGCCTTCCCTCAAAGGGAACAGGTGTCTTTCAGTAGATGGGCTCTGAGTCAGAGAAATGGCTCATGTATGAACATATGACAAAGGATTGTGACTTTCCATGAAAGGCTGACCTCAGCCTTCTGCTCATCCTTTCTTGGTTTCTTCTGGTTATTTATCTTATGCAATACACAGTACCCATATTGGCTATCCAACTGTCTTGCCTCTAGGATTACATAAGAAGTGTCAATAGTTATATCTATAGATTCCTTTGAATCAGGCTTCCCTGGCTGCCATTCTAACTTGTTGCTCATTTTGATTGTTACATCTTCTTGCCAACAAGTGTTAAGTGCTGCCTTTTGGTTTTTCTTCTTTTGAATTCCTATCATCTCTACTGCTACTAAGAAGCCCAGTTCTGCAATAGTCTTTATCAGTACTGGTTTCTAGAGAAGGACTACTCCTGAACTTTTCAATGATGCTGGTCAACACTCCCTTGAGTACTTCTTATTTACTTAACCAGGGGAGTGTTATCTTGGCTATCTCTAGGAATATTGTCAGCCTTTAGTTTTATGTCTTTTATATAACAGATTCACTCAATCATGCCTACTTCTCTGAGCCTGTTCATTTCTTTCTGTACAATCTCTCAGAACCATTCTGGCATATATTCAATGTGGACCATCATTTTTTTTTCAAGCTTTTAAGAGCAAGCCCATCAGTGTAGTCAAATCAACTCAAGAGCCCCTTTCCATGGCATTAAACCCTGAATCAGAAAGGGAGTCTTGCTACTGACAAATTCTTCCTCATGCAGCTTTGTATTTTGCATCTTCAGTAGAACTACTCCTGGTATCACTTGTCTTAGGTGAGGTTCCTAGAAGCATGATACTCTTGTGCAAATTACTTAGAGTGTTCTCTAGAGAAACATACAAAGAAGTGAGGGAAGCAGAACAGAGCAGAAGAAGCCACGTGAAGAGGTGTTTCAGGATAAGTCTAACCTGAGCCTGATGCTATAGGGAACTCTGGAGTGTGAAATTAGATGTAGAAGTTGTCCTTCTTCAGGCAAGGGTTTTACGCCTTCATCATCTGTAATCCTGGCTCTTAGGGTGGGGTAGGGGAGTGTGACCTCCCAAGCATTTTTAAGCAAGGTGACTCCAGCTGAGAGAAAATCTATTCAGAAGGGTGTAGATGTGAGCCATAAATAGACCAAATACACAGCAGCTAGGGATGAGTATGCTAAAGCAGTCAGGGAATCCAGGAGGCATATCAAAGGCAAGATGAGTTCTTGTGGACATTCCCTACAGTCCTGAAAAGAATCTGTACACACCATTACAGTCACACCTGCAGTATAGCCATCTGGGATCTGAAAATAAGAGTTTTACAAGAAATTTTCTTAATGCTTTTGACTTTGGTTTGCAAGGTATATCATTGATTATATAAGGACAAAATGGACTTCTCTTGCTTTGTATACAACTGTGCCAAGTGAGGAAGAGCAACCATGAATGTCTGTGGGGTTAATGATAATTTTATATGTTATAAAAGTGCATTGATTCACTCTGTCCAAAGATGTCTTCTGTCTTAGGTTTCAACATGAGATATTGAATTGTACAAATATTGAATATTATGCATATGTTATTTACTGAACATGATTGGAGGATCAAGCACATAAACTCTAAAAGAGCCTAAGGAAAGCACATAAATAACCACATTGTAGAGTAGTTCTTGTAGGGAAAATGACTTGCTACTTTTGTTACTGTAGGTGATGTTAACTACTAAAGTAATTATACTCATTTTAATGTGACAATGTTTTTAAACAAAAGTTCATATCAAATTTGGTTTCCAAGAAGAAAATTATTTTATTCTCTTTGAAATGAATGGTAATTACACTTTTGACTTTAAAAAGTCAGGAAATCAGTTACCTTCAATTAGATGAAGAATGATAATAAATCAATTAGACAAAAATTGCTATTCATAATAGTATTCAGAACTTCTATATCTTTGTCTAATTTCTTTTTTGCTTGCTCAGTTTTTAGAGAATGTGTTAAAATCTCAAATTAAAACTGTTAATTAATCTACTTTCTCTTACAGTTTGGCTGGATTTGTTTTATTAATCTGAGGCTACTTTTAAAAATATGTATTTTATATTTAATGAACATGTGGAGATTGCACATATTTATGGTATTAATGTGACATTTCAATAAATGTATGTGATATGTAGTAAGGTGTAGATAATTGGCAATCTATCATCTCTGTGTTTTTTTTTTTTTTGAAACATTTAAAATCCTCTTGACTGGCTGTTTTGAAATACTCAATCTCTGTCAACTGTAGTTACCCTGCTGTGCCATAGAACATTGTAAGTTATTCTTCCTATCCAGATACACTGTTGTGCATGTTAATCATCCTCTCTCCACACGCCCTTTCCCACACCCTTCCCAGGCTATGTTTCCACTGATCTCTGCTTTATTCCAGAGTTCAACTTTTTAGCTTCCATATACTAGTGAGAATATGTGGTGTTTGTCTGTTTGACCTTTCACTTAACCTAATTTCCTCCAGTTCCATCCATGTTGCTGCAAATGACAGAATTTCATTCTTTTTTATGACTGTACATAGAGTACAATTCCTTTGTCCATTCATCTGTCATTAGACTCCTAGGTTGATTCCCTATCTTGGCTACTGTGACCAGTGCTGTAATGAACATGGGAGTGCAAATATCTCTTTGACATATTGATTTTGTTACCTTTGGACATATACCCAGTAGCGGGATTGCTGGATCACATGGTAGTTCTATTTCTAGTTTTCTGAGGAACTTCTATACTGATTTCTATAAAGGCTGTACTAATTTATATTCCCCTCAACAGTGGCTGACAGTTCAACTTTCTCCACATCTTTGTTTAAGACTATGTTATTAAGCCTTAAACAAATACATTAACGATGACTATATTTTCTTGATCTATTGCTCTTTCGTTATAAGTGTTTTATTTGTCTTCCTCTCTTATAGGATTTTGCTTCAAACTGTATTTTTAACTATATTATGTTTGCTATTCTGTTTTCTTGAAATTCCATTTTTCCCAATACATCATTTTCATCTTATTTTAATGTAGCATTTTTTACAGATATTACATTCCTATTTTTAAATATCAGTGTGAGGACTGCCATGCTTTGATTGGAGAATTTAACACATTACATATATAATTAGTTTTGTTACTATTTTATAAGATAAATCCATGCTTGTTTGTATGCAATGCTAGTTCATTCATTGTCCTTGCTGTGTTGCATTCTATTGCATGAATATGCCACACTTCATTTATTCATCCTTTTGTGGGTGGACATTTGGATTGTTTCCAATTTTAAGTTAATACACATAATATTGCATTAGATCAGGATTAATAAAAACTCACTTTGACAGCTTCTCAAAGTAGCATCAACCTACCATCGCCATATTCGCCCAAGATTGGAAACTATTTTTACCTAAATTATCTTTCTTGTTTAGTTCCAAATGACTGTGAGTCAAGAGAGGAGCGTTCATGAGATTTGGAAGGTACTAGTGAAGCAGACCTATCTCAGAAGATTGAAGGAGACCAGCAGAGTGATGGATAGATACAGAGGTGTTTGGTGAGTCAAGGGTGTCATCATCTCATCTCACTTTGCATTTGGCTAATTTTTTCCCCATCGGCTGCCTCTGTTAATCAACAGTGGTCCTAAGTCCACAATAGACGCTTAGTTCCAGGTCCAACAGTGAAAATGTTGTCCTGAGGCAGCAACTTCCTAGAGTAGAGGCTTCCATAGAATACTCAGAGTTGATACAATCTGTAAGATTGCTGAATTGTCCTCAAGCCCCTCTTGTTCACTTGAGCCAGAATATCAGGCCTGACATGGCTAATGATACTTTCTCAGATTCTCTTATTTCCCCCTTTTAGACCTTCATTTGCCCAGCTCCTACCACACTGATGCAAACTTAATTTCTATATAAATCTCCCTATTTCTGTAATACTTGTAGTACCTCTGATAACTGATTTAACTCTGACTGATATAATAGTTTTGACAGTGAAATGACATAAACATGAAAAAATTCTCTAAAAGCTCTGAATTGCCGTTCAAATGTAATTACTGGGCTGAGCTAAATAATGCATTGCTATGCCTCTGACACAGAGGAACAGATTAGGTGACATTTAAAATGGTAAAGAAAGCAAGCCAGCATAGGCTGTTATGGGCAGAATGTTCATGAAAACATTTTATTCCAGTCATTTGTCTGACTAGTGCCATTGTTTGTTATCACTTAGATGCCAAAATACTCCATCTAGCTTTACTTTTTAACTGGATTGCTTGTAAGAGAGAGGTTGTAAAAGAGCCCTTAGAGACTTGTAGAATCTCTGAAACACGTGCTAGGATGCTCAATTAATATTTAAAATGTCAGACTGAAGGTGAAATTTAGTTATAAAGTGTTTGCCTGGCATGTATGAGGCCCTGAGTTTGATCCCTAGCACTGAAAAAATTAATTTGAGTGTGAAATCACACTCAAATCAGGAACAACTAAAAAGATACCAGCAAAGGGAAAAATGAGTTTTAAAAATATGGGACAATCCTCAGTTGCAAACTGCCCATTTCTGGTTGTTTCTGTGATACATTAAGGTTGAGTTTGTCTTAGATTCAGATATTATTGATATGATTTGTGATGATTTTCCTTAGGCTAACAAACTTATAACTTTACAAAGATTAACAGGGTTTTGGTTAATAGAGCAATAACTTGTGAGCCAAATAGTGGATTCCAGCAGTGGCTTTTATTACCTAATGACCAGAGTAACAGTAATGATTCTAGTCATCTATTTAGAATTTTTGTAACTGACACTTCTTCAGTAATCATGAGGTACCTCAGGGAAGCCTTGAAATGAATTTGTGAGCAGAAGTATTCCAGTCAAAAGATGGTTGGGGTAGTAGTAGTAGTGGGAGGAGGGTCTACTAAGTAGCACAGTATCATCGTTTTAAATGAAACTTTCTTTTAAAAAATCCTTCAGAATAATTTACATCTTATGGTATCTGAAGTTTCTTTTTACCCCTTATGATTCATGTCTCAGTTAACTTAATAATCTTTATGATCTATTACCCTTGGATGATTGCAGTAAGAGTTCTGTCATGAGAAAGCTTACAGTAATGTAGGAGAATAATGACCTACACAATTATCACAGCTTCTAAGGGAAGGTACAGGCCGTAAGAAAGGAAATGAACAAAGAAAAATAAGATTAAGAGAGAGACTGACATGATTTGAGGCTACTTGAATGTTTTTCCTTCCAGTCTTTTGAGGTATAATTGACAAAATAGCATATATTCAAGGTTCACAACTTGATGATTTGATATACATATATATTGCTCAATGATTATCATAATCATTAATTAATACATTACCACCATTTGTATGTGTGGTACTGTATATATTATTTACTTGATGCATATTGAATGTTGACAACAAAGGAGTCCAAAATGGCTTAAAATTTCCTGGTTTCCTTTATTTAGATGAAAATGATTTTCTTAATGGAATTATACTACCCAGGAAAGGAAAAATGAAGTCTGAAGTACAGATAAGTATAGGTACTTTAAGTATGCTAGGATTTCAGTTAATAGTTTCTTAAGATGTAACTTTAGAACATCTAGGCATCTAGCTAGTTGCAAAAATATGTAGTAAATTCAGGAGAAAAAGGTATTTTAGTTAGCTTTTTCACTGCTATGACCAAAGAAAAATTTTAGAGGAGAAAAAGTTTATTTGGGGGCTCACAGTTTCGGAGGTCTCAATCCATCGACAGCAGGATCCATTCCTCAGGGCTTGGGATAAGACACCATCATGGAGGAAGAGTGTGGTGGGGGGAAGAAGCTCACATCATGATCAGGCAGCAGAGAGAGAGAGAGAGAGAGAGAGAGAGAGAGAGAGAGAGAGAGAGACTCTATTCTCCAGAAACAAAACATATACCTCAAATGCATGCCACAATGACCTACTCCTCCAGCTATTGCCCTACCTTCCTTCAGTTAACATTTAGTTAATCCCATCAGGGGATTTATTCACTGATTGGGTTAAGATTCAACCCAGTCATTTCTCCTCTGAACTTTCTTAGCATTGTCTCACACATAAGCTTTTGGGGAACGCCTCACATCCAAACCATAACACAAATAAAGGATATAGATTTGGTAACCACCCAGGACAATGATTTTTATATTGAATCAGCACTCAACATGTGTACCAGTATTGAAATTAGTAGAAAATACTCATGATGGAATAGATAATTTTTAATGAGAGAAAAACGTAGGTGTAGGCCTTTATTTTGTTCTTCAGTGATGTGACATCTCTTTGCTATGGAGAGTCCCCAAATAAGCATGCTGTTATAGGTGACTGGAAAATCCATAAGTTGAAGAAATTTTGAAGGTTTGTAAACTAGTTACCATTGGTTCTGATGATAGAAAACATTGCCAGTATAAA
>JAJEJO010004045.1:8652-33491 GCA_020662805.1 Glaucomys volans
TTTTTTTTTTTTTTTTTTTCTGTACTAGGGATTGAGCCCAGGGGCACTCCATCATTGAGCCACATCCCCAGCCCTATTGTGTATTTTATTTAGAGACAGGGTCTCACTGAGTTGCTTAGGGCCTCACTCATTTGCTGAGGCTGGCTTTGAACTCGTGATCCTCCTGCCTCAGCCTCCCAAGCCGCTGGGATTATAGGCATGTGCCACCACACCTGGCGCCTTTTTTTAAAAAATATTTTTTTTAGTTGTCAGTGGATATTAATTAATTAATTAATTAATAATTTATTTACATGTGGTGCTGAGAATTGAACCCAGTGCCTCACACATGCCAGGCAAGCCCTCTACCACTGAGCCACAACCCCAGCCCCTCATGGCCTTATAGTTGTTTCTTATTACTTGCTGTAATAGGATCTTAGGATGTGAACATTTTCTTAGGACTTGAGAAATAAGTTAGGTGAGATGATATCTACTTAAACTCCTCTTACAGATTTATAGCTGTCATCACCTTCTATCCAGATTTACCCTGTGGTTTGAGTTTTAGCAAGCTGGTTGGGAAACACAGAATTTTTTTTTTTTTTTTTTGTTCACTGAGTTGCTTAAGGCCTCGCTAACTCGCCGAGGCTGGCTTTGAACTCGTGATCCTCCTGCCTCAGCCTCCCAAGTGCTGGGATTACAGGTGTGCGCCACTGCACCCGGCTCACAGAATGTTTTCTGCTGATCGAGGTACTTGTTGGAGGAAGTATTAGAAGAATCTGAGCATTTTTAAGCTAGAGTTTGAGTGGTGGAAATGCCTGCCTCCAACACTAAACCTGAATCACCTTAGATGGGAGCCCCCTCCTCAGGCAGGGCAGCTTGAAATGGGAGAATTCAGATGCCATGAGACCCTCTCATGTTGGTGTGTCAGAGATGAGGAGACAGAGCCTGGAGACAGGGACACATCATAAGTTTCTGACAGAGTTGAATCCAAAACCCAGGCTTCCCAAGTCCCTATTGAGATGCCCTCCTATTTTCCATATGTTGCAATTATGTGTTTCTCTATTTCTAATTAAACCCAATTTTCAAATAGGCACAGCCTAGGTATATGTCTTCATGACTCAGATGTCAAAAGTATGACAAGCTGTACACAGAAATCTTGCTATCTCTTCTTCCACTGCCATTTACCCTGCCTCTTACACATGACGACCAAAGGCTTCATGTTGATCCTTCCTTCGTTTCTTCAGGTCAGGGTTTCTCAACATCCACAGTGTTGACATTCTGGGCTGGGTGATCTCTATTGCAGGGAGCTGTCCTGTGCAATCTATATACATAGCTCTTCTTCCTGATCTGTCTGTCATCTATTCTTTTATATCTATGTCCTGACATATATAATATCTAGGATATATATTAATAATATATTCATATATTATATATATTTCATATAATATGTATCCCAATACACAGCATATGTCCTGTAGATGTATGTTACTTTTACAAGTATAGAGATCCTAGATCTCTGGGTCAGTGCATAGAGTTTGTTCTTGCTTTGGTAGCTTCATGGCAGTCCATGGTTTGGCGGCACCATGGCTGACTGAGCTGTTTGCTGCTCTTGGGCAGTGGATTCCAACCCATTGCTATTAAACTGTGCAGAGGGAGTGAGCCTATTCATGTGTCATTCTTCCTTTTGCAAGCGTATTTGTGGGGTGGCTTCTCAGATCTTGGATTGCCGAATCATTTGGTGGCCACTGTCAGATTCCTCCTCCATGAGGGTCATGCCCTTTGGCACATCCTGTCAGCAATGATCTGAGAGACTGATTTCTCCATGGCCTCACCGATGGGGTTATGACACCTTTGAATTCTTGCTAATCCTGTAGGTGAGAAATGCCCCCACATGTCCTTATTAGACCAGCATGATGCTTATTCAAAATAGCCTTACTCATCCTGAGCGGGAGCTGAGTGAACTCAGCCTGCTTTCCCTTAAGGACCAGTGTCCTGGGCAGGTTGGTCCCCAGACCTTTGTTATACTCCTGCCTGCCCTCCACCAGGAATGCTCTTCCATCTGACTTTCAGATGTTACCACTGTTCTTTGAAGCTTCCCAATGCCATCTCCTTGGTTCCTCCTCTGAGGAACTTCCTTGTTTCACCCAGACCCTCATGTGCCCCTCCTCCTCACTCCCTCCAACCCACTGAAGCGGCTCTGTGCTGTTGCCAGTCATATCTGGCCTTGTTGCCCAGGCAGGTGGGCATCTGGGGTTTGACAGGTGTGGTTTTGAATCCCAGCTCTTCTGCTTACCATCTGCAGGTCCTTGGTCAAATATCTTAACCTTTTGGAGCCTTGTTTTCTCACCTATAAAATGGGAACATTATTTCTCTCATAAGATCGTAGAAAAGCAAAAACAAGAGAACCCCTGTAGGGTTTGCAGCAGCAGATAGGCATTTAATAAATAGCCCCAGGAGGACAGACCCATTCATTCATTGTGTTTTGCACCTGCCTTCCACGTTTCTTTGCACACATTAAATAAACCCATTGGATCTGTCTTTAAGAAACAGAATTGTCCCTATAAATGGACGATGATTTATTCCATGAGTATTTGAGCACCTGTTTTGTTCCAGGCTTTGGTCTCAGAAATGAGAATTTATCAGTGAAAAGAGACAAATCCCTGGCTTTGTGGAGCGTGCATTCCATTGGGGTGATAGACGATGAGCAGAAGTAAATGATAGAGGAGTAGGTACAGATCCACCTAATTTATATAATCCCTAAAATTCTATAGCACCATTGTATTAGTCAGCCTTCATCACTATGACAAAATACCTAAGATAAACAGTCCAAAAGAGGAAAGTTTTATTTTGCCTCATGGATTCAGAGGTTTCAGTCCACAGTTGCTTCACCCCATTGCTTTGGGCCTGTGGTGAGAGGCAGAACATCATCACCATTGGTGAAGAGGCTGCCAGGTCATGGTGGCCGTGAAATAGAGAGGAAGGGACCAGGGTCTCAATTCCCCTTCCAGGGCATGCCCCCAGTAACCTAATTTCCTTTCACTTAGGTCCCACCTCCCGAAGGATCCACCACCTCCAACCTCCCCATCACCGTAGCAACATGGACCTTGAAGATCCAAACCATAGCAACCATATTTTTGTTAATCATTTGAAGAATTATTATTTCATTATTACAGTGTAAATTTCTTGGGGGCAAAAAATGATGACTGCTCATTGTCGAACTTCCTTGGAGCCTAATACAATGGAGGAGACCCAAACCCAAATCTAATAATATCTCACTGCTGCTTAAACCTCTGAGCCACTCCTCATGGCCTTCAGGGTATGGTCCTGACTCCTGCTGGACCTGTGAGGCCCTATATGTTCTGGGGCCTGTTTTCCTCTCCAGCCTCACTTGTTGCCTGACTGCCTACCCACTCTGCACCCTACACTCAGGCTCCACTGGACTCCAGGTTCTGGAATGCTCTATGCTCTTTCATCTCTGCTTCTTTGTCCATGCTATTCCATTTGCCTGGAATAGTTTCTGTGCCTCCCTCATCTAGCCACTATCTTTTCATCCTTTTTGTCTCTCTTGGATGTCATTTCCTTCAGGAAGCCATCCTTGATCCCCTGATCTCCTAGTCTGGGCCACACACCCTTCCTCCATGCTTCAGCAACAGTCAGGACTTGCTCCTCATCAGACTTCTACAACATTGTATTGTAATTGCCAGTTCTACTTGTCTGAGTTTCCCTAACTGTTGAACCGCCCTGAAAGCAGGCACATCTCTCTCATCTGGTGAACTATCTGCAATGAGTGCCTACCATCATGAGTGATTGATTGACAGATGAATAGTCAAAGAGTGTAGAATGGGTACATGTTCTGGTGCTGTAGTTTGAAATGTAAGTGTTTCCCAAAGATCCATGAGGCTTACTCCTCTGCTTGGTGCTATTAGGGAGTGGTAGAGCCCTTAGGAGGTGGGGCCTCCTGGGAGTTCTTTAGGTCATTGGAGGCATGCCCTCGAAGGGATTGTGAGACCCTGCTTCCCTCCTCTTTCTCTCCCTCTTTTTGCTCCTGGCCATATGCTTCTGTCATCATGACCTCTATCATCACAGATCCAAATAATGGGGCCAGTCAATCATGGACTGAAACCTCCAGAATTGTGAGCCAAAATTAAATTTTTCTCTTTGTAAGTTGATTACCTCAAGTTTTTGTTACAATAATGGAGAGCGAACACATCTGACTTAGCTCTATTCATGGCCAGCCCTGAACTGTTCACAAAACATTGAAATTTTTTCCCTTTTCCATTCTCTTAAGTTGTCTCTGCTTCTGGCCCATTAGTGACCTGATGACCCTGGAAAGATCACTTATCACTCTAGTGGGTCACTTACTTAAATTGACCCGCTGAAGCTGTGTGATGGTTGATGTATTTATACAGGAATGGCACCCCTAGGTGGTATAATACGTCTGTGTTGGTTTAGATTTTCCAGGCCTGAGGTTCCATGGGTGGGGGCCACCAACCTTTCTCACCCAGGTTTTTCTTGATAAAAGTATTGCCTAATTCAACTACAAAAGGAAAGGGGAAGGTGTATATAGAGGAGGATGGTGGTGGTGGTGGTGGTGGTGGTGGTGGTGGTGGTGATGGTGGTGGTGGTGGTGGTTGTGCGTGGCTTCGCCAGTAGAGGGCAGCAGAGCCATCCTCCATAATGTCCACATTGTACTCCTGTTAATAAGCCACCATGGGAATTCCTTTTCCACTCACCACCCCTCCACTATGTGTTTGCCCTCAAAATAATGGTAAGTTTTTCTGGATAGTTTGTGGTCTAACCACTCCACAGGGATAATAAGTGCCCCCTAGTCTGTGCTCCTATAAAAAGGTGATTTTAGAAAAATTGCCCTCTAGATTTGAAGGAAAAAATCACTCCATTTCCTCGCCTCGGATGTAGACAGTCTGTACCTACATTTCTCATGAAGCCACTCTTCTCTTCTGTGGACCAATATATGTGACCTCATGGAGAACATGGTAGACTCTCCCAGGGAATGTGTGGCTGGTGTCAGCCCTGATTGCTGCTGGAGTGGACTCTCCCAGCCACTCTGTCTGCCTGAAATCCCTGTGGTGTCATTGCATCTTGCACAAACGTGGATGGTGAAAGATAACAATTTCCTCCATTGTTCACCAGCCTTATCTGGAGGAACATTTAATTACCAGCTTGTGGCAGTTAAGGGATTTGGCAGGTTAAAATAAAGGCTTGCATGTGGGAAAATTAAGGCCTCTGTGTGGGAAGGACTTGGAGAAATGGTTTGGGGACTAATTTAAGGACTCGAAGTGTTTATGAGGGAGACCAGGATAAGAATAACATTTTAAAAGTCAAAGATGATGAGAAACTCAAAGGCCAAGGTAGAGGGGTTGGTTTGTGTTCTGCACTTAGGTTTCATGGTCCTTAGCAGCATTGACTGCTCATAGAACTCCAGCAAAGGTCCACAGTCTCCTAAAGCTTCATGTAAATATTTGAGGATCTAAAACACATACAAAACATTTTGTTTTGTTTTGTTTTGTTCCAAAATTATTCACTCTTTAAAAGAAAAAAAAATCAGAACGTGACTCTTGGTCCCTGTCCAGGGAGACCCTGTCTCGATATTTTCCTTCCATTCTGCTTCTGTTTGTTAAAGTAAAGCAATCCCCATTTCCTATTTCATTTTCTGTCCTGTTATGCAGCCCCTTCTTGCTACTTTAAATCCTTCTTGGGGTGACGCCTTGGAGAGTCCTGAGCCCATCTGATGTTCCAGGAAGAAGCCGGTAATGTTTTTTTGATGTTTTCTGTTTTTGTTTTGTTTGGTTTTGCTTTTTTTCTGTAGAGTGTCAGAAAATACTTTAGGCTTTGCCGGGCAAAATATTTGTTATCTATCGCTACTGAACTCGCCATTGTCGCATGAAAGCAGCCACAGGTAATATGCAAAAATGAATGCGTGCAGCTGTGTTCCAGTAAAACTTTATTTCTGGACCCTGAAATTTAGATTTCCTATCATTTTCATGTTTTATTTGATATTATAAAATATTAATTTCATTTTTTAACCAAATAAAAATATAAATATATTTTATAAAAATATAAAATATTTTTTATTTGTAGGCCCTAAGAAACAGATGGCAGAGATTAATAAATTGCAAATGATTTTTATCTAATTGAGATGCAAATGATTTTCTCATGAAGAAAAGTACCATGGCAGACGTACTGCCCCATTATGCCCTGAAGGACATTAACTGGTTTCCATCTGTTTCCAGTCCCATTCCAACATTCATTTTTCCATCGATTTCCCCCACCTTAGGGTTTTGTAACCCCCCTTTGAGTCAGCTTTCTCATCCTGCTGATCCCTCACCAGTGACTCAGGAAAATGTTGGCATGTGCACCTCCAGTGAGTCAAATGCATAATTTTCAGAAATTAGATTTTGACCACCATATATATTAAGCAATAAAGGACATTTTAAGTAATCATATATTAATTTCTATCTGTTTTTAAAACTAAGAACAGGGCAATTAAATAATTATTCAAAGAGGGCCAACAGTTTATACTTGATCTTTCTGCGCTACCAGTTGGATACAGGAAATGACCAAGAGCGAGTGAAAGAGGGTGGGTGGAGATTGGGGGGAGGTACATCCTGGGACAGGGTCCTCCCAGTGTGGCTAACCCAGGCAACCGTGGTGACATTATACTGGAGATTCTTGAAATCCCATCAATTTCCCACAAACCCTTTTTTGTTTGTTTGTTTTTTGGGGATTGAACTCAGGGGCACTCCACCACTGAGCCACATCCCCAGCCCTATTTTGTATTTTATTTAGAGACAGGGTCTCACTGACTTGCTTAGGGCCGCCTCACTAAGTTGCTGAGGCTGGCTTTGAACTTGCGATCCTCCTGCCTCAGCCTCCCAAGTCCTGGGATTACAGGCGTGCGCCAACACACCCGGCTTCATTGATAGTATTTTAAAAAAAGAAAAGAAGAGAAAGCATGAAAAAGAAGAGAAAAAATTTTTTTTAGGAAAAATTATTTGGAGGAAGCTGAATGATGTCCCAGAGAACCCTGAACTGAATGTCAACATGTGCCTAGTTTTGAATCTGTGACATTGGGTAAATCACAGTATGTTTTTGCATATATAAAATGAAAAGTTCGAATGCTAGAGTCATTAATATTCCCTTCTGGTGCTGAAAATTTTATAACAAAAAAATTGACTTGAATTCCTTTTGGTGGAATTGAGAGTGGTCACTGAGGCTTTTCTTTGCTAAATAATAGCATAGTCTATATTCAGAATTTAATAATTCCCAGATTTCCAGGTTTGATTTCTTATATAAAAGATAAAATCATCATATATAATGAAATAATTTATAAAAGGTAACCATTTTTTAAATTCTCTATTAGGAAGAAAAAGTGGTTGTAGAAAAGTACAAAAAGGAATTATCTGCTTTTATTTGCTATTCAGGTTATGCTATGAAATGCTTCAATAGGATTTTTCTGTTCCCTAGTCAAAGTTAACCTTAAGTCTGAGGGTGAAGATTTCCTTGGCTGAGGGAGAAAGAGAAGAACAAAGCCATAGAATGCAGGTGGGCACTGACCCAACGCAGCAGTGGTGAGGCAGACGGGAATGGCAGATGATGCATCAGAGGCCCTTTTGAATTTAGAAGTACACTTGTGGATGCTTGAAATTCCCTGGGGAATCTCATATCATTTTAAAAATTTGTTCTTTTTCATTATACACAATGGTAGAATGTGTTTTGACTTATCGTACATACATGGATTATAACTTTCCGTTTTAAGGTTGTGCTTGATGTGGAGTTTCACTGGTTGTGTATTCACATAAGAACATAGGAAAGTGATGTCCAATTCATTCTACTGTCTTTCCCATTCCCTCTGCTTCCTCTCATTCCCCTTTGTTTAATCCAATGAACTTCTATTTTTCCCCTACCCTGGCTTAAGCATCTGTATATAAGGGAGAATGTTAGGCCTTTGGTGTTTTGGGATTGGCTTATTTCACTTAGCATGATAGTCTTCAGTTCCATCCATTTACTGGCAAATGCCATAATTTCATTCTTCTTTATGGCTGAGTAATATTCCAGTATGTATATGTACCATACTTCCTTTATCCACTCCTCTGTTGGAGGGCACCTAGGTTAGTTCCATAGCTTAGCAGTTGTGCTAAGGAGTGGGATACCTGGGTCAAATAGTAGGTCCATTCCAAGTTTTCTGAGGAATCTCCATACTGCTTTCCAGAGTGTCTGCACCAATTTGCAGTTGAGACTACAACATACCTTAAGGCACTGGTCCTCTTAGGGGAAACTAACATCTGTTGAGACAGAGGAGGGCTAAGATCCCCAAGTTCTGCCTGTAACTTTTGGATCTTTTGAGACACTTGACATAAAGACTTTTTAAGTTGAACAAGAGAACCCCAGGGCATTTGGCAGAGAACTTTGTTGTCTTTAGAGAGGAACCTGTTCTCCCATTTAGATATCCAAGTGGCCCTGTTTAGCTTTATTAAACTAATTTTGTCTCTCTAACTTCCAACACCTACAATTACATGCCCAACACAAATTTTTTTATTAGCATTACATAATCCCTAAACTGAACATTCCAATTGCACAAGTCTAGGATCTAAAATGATTTAATGTAAGATTCTTAAAGAAACATTTTTATTTTTTTATTCTAGATGACAGCCTAGCTTTTTGGGAGGCTGAGGCAGGAGGATCACAAGACAAGGTCAGTCTAAGACAACTTGGCAAGACCTTGTCCCAAAATAAAAATAGAATAAATAAAATTTTTAAAGAGCTTGGAATATAGCTTAGTTGTAAAGCATCCCTGGATTCAATTCACAGTACTACAAAAAAAATTTACATAAATAAATTTTAAAAATAAATAGCTGAGAACTACTGCTTCCTGGAGAGTGGAGGCCTTTCCTGGTGTGATATGTTTTCTTGAAAGCAATTGTGTTCACAAGTTGCAAAAAGTGCTTTAATGCTGTGATTGGAATTTACTTAGTGTGTGCATGAATCTTCAAGTCCATTGTCATATCAGTGAGAAATTTCTAGGGTTTTGAGAACTACAATGCATTGAAGTTTCTGAGTTCAGCTTTCTTAGTGTGACAAGAGATCAAAACATATTGGAGTCTATTTAGGTGTTTTGTTTTGATTTTGTTTTTATCTCATGCTTACAAATGCTTGAACTCACCCAGGCTACTTATCTTCAGATTTGAGGCAGAAAATAATATTTAGTTCTTTTATGTTTTTTTTTCCCTGTGTGATACATTTTGAAACATTTTGGTTTGATTATGAACTCCTAGCAACCAATTTATACCTAGTTTGCTTTTTTCCCCAACTTTAATTTTTGAATAATTGCAAATCTGTAGGAAAACTAAGAATAATGCAGACTTCTTCACTGAAATTTGCCAGTTAACATTTCACCACATATGCTTTGTCCCTCTCTGTGAATATGTGTGTTATTTTGGTATTTGGTGCAACCGCTGGGAAATTGCAGGCATGACACTTATTCCTTAAATATTTCAGTGTGCATCTCCTAAGAACAGAGATACCGACTTAAATCATTCCAATACCTTCATCACACTCAAGGGGTTTAGCCTCAAGTTTGTAATCTAGAATGCTGACCAAATCCTCCCAGTAACAGCCTTTACCTTGGCCTTTTGTCTGAGGATCCAGTCAAGGATCAACAAACATCATGTGGCTGCCATGTCTCTTTAGTCACCTCTAATCTCTAATCTGGAAAAGTCCCCCCCCTTTTTTTTGTCTTATGACATTAACATTTTAGAAGAGTCCAGGCCAAGGAGGAAGAAGAGGAGGAGGAGGAGAATGTATTTGCTTACTCTTCTCTCTTGGAAAGCATTCTTCAAACTTTATTCTGAAAATATGTTCTTCCTTATTTTAGGAAGGTTTTGTTGTTAGATGTCTTTTTCATATAAAATTATACGACAGCCGGGCACGGTGGTGCACGCCTGTAATCCCAGCACTTGGGAGGCTGAGGCAGGAGGATTGCGAGTTCAAAGCCAGCCTCAGCAACTTAGCGAGGCCCTAAACAACTCAGTGAGACCCTGTCTCTAAATAAAATACACAATAGGGCTGGGGATGTGGCTCAGGGGCCGAGTGCCCCTGAGTTCAATCCCCGGTTCCAAAAAAAAAAAAAAAAAAAAAATTATACGACAATTGCCAAAATTAAAAAAAAAAGAGAGAGAGAGTCCAGGTCAGTTGTCTTCTAGAAGGCTCCATAGGCTGGTGTCTCTGTGCCCTCATGATGAGGTTTCAGTTGAACAATCTGGGCAAGAAGCTGGGGCATAAAAGATGGTAGACTAGGGCTGGGGATATAGCCCAGTGGGTAGAGTGCCTGCCTTGCAAGCACAAGGCCCTGGGTTCAATTCCCAACACCGCAAAAAAAAAAAAAAAAAAAAAAAAAATCAAATGGTGTCTGATCGCAATCACATGAGGTGGCTTGTGACAACTGTTTGTTTCAAAATAGGTGCTGTGAAATTCATTTGCTTAGTTGCAGGGGTACCTGCAGATCTTCTATGGGGTCCTATTTGGAGGTCATGGAATGAAAGTTGTGTCCAAGAACCTTTCACCCACTGATTGTAGCATCCACCGATATTCTTCTTGGCTTTCTTTTGGTGTGTCATTGGAGGTGGCCTGGGGAGAGAGAGAGGAAATGGACAAAGGAAATGTATCCAGTCCAGTCTTTGCAGAACCATCTCCATTGCCCTTTAATTTGGATGGTTGCAAGAAATGAACGATCTGAGTCTTGTGTGTTTTCAGGTTGTCACACTCCATCTATAGGAAAAGGAGCAGCATGCTTTACTTCTGTCTCTCCATAGAGAAACCTCCAAGGCAAATATTTGTCTGGAGTCAGTAGCCCACAATGATTACCGAAGGTCTGGACGAGGTTATTAAAATGCCTGATGTTTGCTCTGGTGGCACACACAAGATAAACGAGGCCGCATTCTTCCGGCTGAGCCGTGCGTTGACTTTTCATGTTTTGGTTAATAGTACAGAATAGGAACGTCCGCTTCGGCAGCTCGTCTGGATAAACAGCCTTTGCAGAGTAATAGAGAAAAGCAGCAGCTTATACCCTTGACTTAAGGAGACAGATCTAAACTTAGTAAATAAAAGTTTTCACTAAGGCTTATGAGAAGAAATATTTCTGGATGGATATGAAAACTCAAGTGAATTTCGTATTTAATTTTTCCCCATAGGGTAGTCAACTAAAACATCAGTTTTGGGCTAGTGGGTGAAAACCATCTCTCTAGGAAGGAAAAATGTTGACACCCTACATTCTCCTCAAGCGGTATTAGGCATAGGATGATGTCATTTAATAACTTCAAACAGTATTTATTTCCAACATATTAAATGTGTCTACAAAACCATCTTAGAATCGTAGCTTGGTGTAGCCCAATCTTTTATAGGAGTGGTTTTCAATCAGAGTGCAGTTTGTTCCCCTAGGGAACGTTTGCTAATGTCTGGAGATTTTGTTATAGTCACAGCTGGGAGGGGGTGGTGGGTAGAGACCAGGGATGCTGCTAGAATATCCTACAATGCCCAGGAGAACCCTCCTCTCTCTTTCTGTCCCAGCAAAGAAATATCAGGTACAAAATGCCCCTACTGCCAAGGTAGGGAAAACCCTGCTTTATGGAATAGTTAGTTTTGTTTGTTTGCTTTGTTTTGTTTTAAGGTGCCTCATGCATGCTAGGCAAGCACTCTGCCACCAACTATATCTGAAGCCTTAGAGTTATAGGAATGCACCTTCCCATTCTTTTACGAACCTCCTTAACTGAGAGAAGATGGTGCAAAGCTTCTATAAACAGAAGCTTTGTTGGGGCTATGGCTTATAGGATGAGCAGGCATTGCTAACTACTGGGGGTGGAGAAGCCACACTCCTCAGTCTGCACAGTATTATCATTGGCTCATGGAGGCCTCTGATTGTTTTCCCATGTACCCTCCTTTCTCTGTCACCACTGGCAACCATGTTCATGGGTCAAATACAAATCTTTGTGCATGTTCTTTTTTTATAAATAACTTTACTTGTTTTTTTTTATATGGTGCTGAGGATCAAACCCAGTGCCTCACACATGTTAGGCAAGAACACTACCTCTGAACCACAACCCCAGCCCTGATTTTACATGTTCTTAAAAAAATAAAGTATGTATTATTGATAGTATGAGATATCGTAGCATAATTCCAGTTGCATATATTGTCTCATTCAATTTCTTTTCCACTCATTCCTACATTGCTAAAATGAACTAATCTTGCTGTGGAATCATCTGTTCTGTTGCTTCTAATTGTTTCCTGGTACTCCTTGGTTAGGTACCAGTTAGTACACTTTGTGATAAACCGTCCCAAACCTTAGTGACTTAAAACAACAGGTAGTCATTTTTCACAAGTCTGTTGGCGTTGCTTCAGTGCTTTGGCTATTTGCGTCTGGTCTGCTGATAGCAGTTGGGGTCTGCTGATATTCATCTGGGATCTGCTGGAGGCTGGATGATTTAAGAGGGCCTGGTCAAATTGTTGTCGTCATCTGCAGGGCTAGCCTGAGCTAGGTCACGTGGTAGCAAGGCCTAGACTTGGAAATTGAACAGTCATTTCTGCCATATTCTGTTGGCTAAAACAAGGTACAAGTGCAACCTAGAGTCAGACCATGGGGAAATAGACTCTGCTCTTGATGGAAGGAATTGAAAGGTCTCATTGCCAAGGATATGATTATAAGGAGGTTAATTGGGGCCATTGATGTGTTGGGGCTCAGATACTGTGCCAAAGTGACGGCCACTGAAGCAGCCTCAAAAGCAGAGTGTCTCTCTGACTTCTGATGTTCTATTTCCTGTGACCCTTTCCCTAATTCCAAGGCAAGCCACAGAAATTAGAATTTCTCTTCCCCAAGGCAAGTCATAGAAACTGGAACCCTTTTTTCCTAAGGCAAGCCATAAAAGCCTAAAATGATTACTCTAATTTTCCCCTGCCTTTCTGTCTCAGAGCTGGCCTAAAGAAATTCTCTAGGGCTGGGGTTGTGGCTCAGTGGCAGAGCGCTTACCTAGCACGTGTGAGGCACTGGGTTCCATCCTCATCACCACATAAAAATAAATAAAATAAATAATAAATAAATGTGTCCATCTGCAACTACAAAAAATTTAAAGCAAAGAAATTCTCTCACCTGCCTTATGTGATGACATATACCCTCATTTCACAAGGGGTCCTGTCCAATATCAGGTGGAAGGAATGCTACACAGAAAGGCCGAGAAGAATCTGAACAGGCAGGCCTTTCTGGGTCTCCCTACTGAGTCTGTCAGCATTCGATCAGGCCCTGTTGGTCCAATCTTGTTTCTGCACAGCTGTTCTTGTTTCATTGAACTTATGCATAAGATGGATAGCTCACATGTGTATTTAGTCTCCATTCTAAGGGCTCCCATGTCTCTTAAAACTGATCAAATGAAATTTTTATACTTTCCTCTTGTTAGCCAGTCTTTTGGTTTAGGGTGTTGGCCATGACTCTTTATGATGGGTAGGAAGGGGATCACCCCCTTTTCAGCCCATGCAGACGCATCTATCACTTGTTACCCATTCTCCCAGTGATGGATGCCCTAGTTACTTCCGTCTGTTGGTGCTGTAATGAACATCCTGTGGGGCTATGGGAACCTCAGGAGTAAGACTTCTGTGACCTGAGTTACACCTGAGCTTAGTTTAAACATCTGTGTTCTCTGAGATGCCTGCTGCAGTTGTCGCTCCTCAAGGATTCCTGTGTTCCCCACTTCATACAACTCAGCCTTGTCCAAGCTTTCTCCAGCTGGCTGGTTTAACATATATATATATATATATATATATATGTATATATATATATATATGTATCTTTTTTAAAATATTTTTTAGATGTTGGTAGACCTTTATTTTATTCATTTATTTATATGTGGTGCTGAGGATCGAACCCAGGCCTCACACATGCTAGGCAAGCGCTCTACCACTGAGCCACAGCCCCAGCCCCTATATATATCTTATTGACGTGATTTGTTTTTGCATTTCCTGTACTAGGTTGGGACATCTCTTCATAAGTTTGTTCCTGGGCAAAAAACGTTGAAGAGGAAGCAGCAGGGGGCAAATGGCTACTTCTGGAATGGTTGCAGAAACAGCCAGGGGATGAGGCTGGGGACTGAAGGGAGACTTCCTTGTTGAGAACTTGGGATTTGTTGCTATGGACAGTGGGCAACCTTGGTTTTTAGATTGTGTTAATGCATTGAGAGGGACTCTTGGCAACCGTATGGAGGACTAGAAGGGACACACGCCACTTTAGGTCTTGATGTGTCTCACTGGAAGCTAATTTAGGCCAACAAGGAAATAGGAACCTGAATTAAGCTCATAGATTTAAGGTCATAGCCCACAAATGACAGAGGCCAGAGATGGGAAGCAAACCTCGGATCGGGAAGCAAACCTCGGATCAGCCAGCTTTCCTTTGTTCTGTAGCGATGTCCATGGATCATGCACAGGAGGGCCCATTTTCTGGGTATGGAGATAGCCCCTGGCTACAGAAGGAGTCTGGGTTTTATAGTTTTATTGGAGGCTGCGGACATGCAGGTTGGATAGTCAGGGACCTAGTTGGGCAGATTAAAAAATGTTTTAAATTTTTTTTAGATTTTGATAGGCCTTTATTTTATTTACATGTGGTGCTGAGAATCAAACCCAGTGCCTCACACATGCCAGGCCAGTGCTCTACCACTGAGCCACAACCCCAGCCCATAGGTTAAGATTTAACTCAGGAAGGTAGTTGTAAAAAGTTCGAAACTCATTGTCACCGGGAAAAGCCCCCAACTCAGGTGTTCACTGCTTCCTTCCTTCCTCTGAGACCCATTGTTACCTAGAGCTTCATTATTTGTTTTTCTCCTTCCAGGACTCATCTACCACAGGGAGGGATCAAAGCTCAGGGCCCAGCATTTCAGTGTTTGCCTCTTCCTCCAAGATGCACTGGGGTTGGGAAGGGGTAGGTGTTTGCTTTTGGTGGAGATGCTGGGGATGAACCCAGGAAGGGATGGAAGTTTGCTTTTTCCCCTCAGGGTCCATCCTTATTGGGAAAGGATGTGCTGGGAGAGATTTAATGTTTGGCTAATTTCCCCTTCCTCCTCCCGAGCCACACTGTCCCTGTTTTTCTTGGGGAGCTGTCTTGTAGGAAAATTATTTTCCATAACCCTTCAATAGAAATGGAGAGAACAGATAGAATGGGCCTGAGCTGGTGGCTGGCTGATTGGATGAGGGACATGAGAACAAGCTGGGGTCTAGGGTGACATGGTGGTTTCTGTCTTGGGTGGTAGAGAGGTGGTATTGGCACAAGTTGTTGGTGGGAAGAGCAGATCCTGGGAAAGAAGAGAAGTTTTTAGGGTGGTGGGGAGTTAAGGAGCCTGTGGTGTGGCAAGGTAGAGATGCCCAGAGAGCACAGCTGCATGTATGGATGTGCAGCTTGAGAAGAAGTGAGGGTCATCGATGAGGATGTGGGAATGACCCAAGGCAGGAGGTGACCACTTGGGATGCAGCGCTCGCTGCATCAGAATCACTTGGAAGGTGGTTAAATCCCAAATGGTCAGGAACCACCCCTGGAGTTTCTGATTCAGGAGGTCTGGAGTACAGCCAGGAAATTTGCTTTTCTTTTCTTCTTTTCTTTTTTAAAGAATATACATTCTTTAATTGTTACTTTGCTTTGATACTTGGGAATTTGCATTTCGAACAAGTTCCCAGTAAGGCTGGTGTTGCTGGTCTGGGACCACACGTTGAGAAGCACTGGAGGGCAGAAGACTCTGGAAGACCATGTTCAAGGAATGGGCAAAGGAAACAAGTCAGCAAAGGCATTTGAAAGAATTTAGGTTCTTTAATGTTTTTTATTTTTTGAGTTTTTTGTTTTTGTTTTTGGTGATCTTAGGGATTGAACCCAGGACCTCATACATGCTAGGCAAGTACTCTACCACTGAGCCACATTCCCAGTGCCAGACTGGGTTCTTAAAAAACAAGGGAATAGTGTTTTAAGAAGGAATTGAATGCTAAGGGGAGCTTCGTTTTAGAAGTTCAACTCACAAGGGAAGGAGAGAACTGGGGGCGTAGCTCAGGGGTACAATGCATAAGATCCTGGGTTCCATCTCCAACACTGAGAGAGAGAAAAAGAGAGAAGAAAGCGGAAGAGGTCACAGGGTGACAAGGATGTTTTCCTAGCCATTTAGCTGCTGAGAGTCTTGCCTCCTTCAGACCCCACCTCATTGCTTGTCTCTAACTTAGCGTGGTAGGAGGGGACATGCAGACTACATGGCCTTGCTTTCTGCAGCATCAGGAAGCACAGAGGCAGATTCATGTCTATGACGTTAGAGACACTAGTGATATATTGTGAAGAAAATCGAGCTCTGGAGCAATATATTGAGTTTTCAATACAGAGAAAAACAAGCGTAGAAATTCCTCCTCCCTAACCCTCTGCATATGCTTAAAAGAAAAAAGAAAACAGATTTTTGCAATAGAGCTCTTTAGCACACTGCTAGGCAGTTCCCCATCTCAGCTTCTTCTCCAGAATCTTAGATATTCAGTGGAGCTGTAGAATGGGCACTGGAGGGGAAAGGGCAATGGTGTCAGGAGATCTGGGAGCATCTTTGTTCCTGACCTCACGTTACTCAACTTCTCTGTGCCTAAGTTTTCCCATCTATGAAATGGGGCTAGTATGGTTCCTACCTTAGGATCATGATGAGAATTAAACAAGAATACTTAGAACCAAGAATGGAGTAGGGCTCAAAATAGATGTAACCTGCTACTGACATATTTTAACATAGGTCAACAGACATCATGGAGCGTAGTGAATTTTAATATCTGTTAGATGCTGTGGAATAACCTTTCATGAAAATAAGGTGATAGCACCTCTAGGAATCTTAAGATTCAAAACTCTTTCACAGTTTGTGTTTGCAACAGCCCCACCAACTGGAGATGTTCCTTCTTGCACATGCTCCCTGCTGGAAGGTGGTCCTGACGCTGTGTTTAACAGTGGCTAGAGGTGACTGGCACCCATCTGCAGCTGCCAGCACCACCTTGGAGTTGATGGCATTTCAAGGTTAAGAAAATTCAGAGGTTTGAGAGGCTAATGAAAATGGGTCTTACCACACGCACACATATGTGCTGAGTTGCCCTTCTCCAGACAAACCCCTCCATCCCACTCACAGCTGGTTCACAGAACTGTCAGGTGGCAGATGGCATTGCCGGAACCTCCCTAGACTTCTAGTACTCACTAACGTGGATTTGAACTCAGGAGGGCTCACCGTCGTCTTTGCCCCGAGGCTGTACTCATGTGCCCACAAAGTGCTCCAGACCTAGAACATCTGGGCACTTCATCTTCCCAGTCCAGCAAGAGCCCAGCCACACTTTTCACTATTCTAACTGAGCCTTTGGTGTCTCAGGAAGCTCAGCATGGATATTCACACCCTGCACCGGCATTGTCTGTTTTCTCTAGGGTTTGTGATTTCCCAGAGCACAGCAGGGAATGGGGCACACAGCTATGGCTGCATACTAGGGGCTCCTTGAGTGTGTGATTTAGAGCACTTGTCCACATCCTCCCGGCGTCTGATGGCTGTGCGGTCACCTGGACCTTTCTTTTTTTTTTTTTTTTATTTACTTATTGATTCATTGAACACAAATGGAGTACAGCTATTGTTTCAAGGGCTGGACCTTTCTTGATCAACCCTACTTCCTATAGGGTCATTTGGGACTGTCACAGTTAGTCTTTACTTTTCAAGCTCAGTCCTTGGATGAGAATAAAGGAAGCAAATTAAACACATGGCAAAATTAGACCAAAAAAAAAAAAATAGGATATTTGTCCACTGTGATATTTACTATTTTAAATCCTATGTGAAAATGAGTGTTGATTTTTAAAATTGTTGTGGGGTTTTTCAGTCCGTCTTGTTCCTCAGAACTTACATGTGGTTCTGAAGTGAGGTGTTGAAAGGAAGATCCCATCCTTCCCTCTGCCATTGTGGTGGTAGGGGCAAGGGACTTGCTGGCCCTGTCAGGCTACAGCTTGAATTTGTAGTCCACCCATGTTTGTGCTCCAAGAGAAACTGTACCTGACTGCAGACATGCTGTCTGGAGGTGCTTTAGAAATCTCCCATCCAGAAAATAACATCTTCATAGGAGGGCTCATCCTCCCCGATTAGGGCCGTGAAAAGAAGAATGAGTTCCCTGAAAACAGACTGGACTTGAAAGCAGCCTTTCACCACTCTCTTCTAGTCATGCTCTCCTGCAGTCATGCTGCTAGGGACAACCCTGCAAGTGTGCATTCAGTGTCCTGGGAACTTGAGAGTCACCCTGCCAGGATTGTCCTTACTGTCACCTGTGAGCACAGACCCTCATGAACGGAGCCAAGCATGCCCCTGAGCACCCAAACCAAGTATTGCTGGGCACAGTGGTGCACGCCTGTAATCCCAGCAATGTGGGAGGCTGAGGCAGGAGGATTGCAAGTTCAAGACCAGCCTCTGCAACTGAGACCCTGTCCCAAAATAAAAAACAAAAATTTGGGGGATGTAGTACCCCTGGATTCAGTTCCCATCCAAAAAAAAAAAAAAAAGGAGGGTAGGACATATTCTGACTTGCTTTATAGACTGTTTTACATTCTTTTTTTTTTAAACATGTTCTTAATTTTTAAAAATATTTTTTTAGTTGTCAAAGGAACTTAATTTTATTTGCTTATATGCAGTGCTGAGAATTGAACCCAGTGCCTCACCCATGCTAGGCAAGCGCTCTACCACTGAGCCACAACCCCAGTCCTTGATTTACATTCTTAAGTTAAACAAAAATAGAGAAAGAAAGTTGGCGGACAAATATAGAAATTTAGAAATAGGGCTGGGGGTGTATCTCAGTGGTAGAGTGCTTATGTAGCATGCATGAGGTTCTGGATTTGATCCCCAGCACTGCTAACTAACTAACTAACTAACTAACTAACTAACTAACTAAATAAGAAACATAGAAAATCATGGGAAAAAAATATAAAAAGACCTATGCTAATATAGCTACTGTTTCTTTGCTTTTCCTTCTGGATGTGTGTAGCATATATGTTTCATGTTTTGACCATTAACAAAAATTATTATAAAGAAAATGTCAACAGTCGGGCCTGTCTATCAACAGGTACGTGAATAAACACTGGTGGCGTGGCCATACAAGGGAGTCCTGCCCAGCAGTTTAAAATCACTGATACACACAACCACACGAGGGGTTTCAGATGTTATATCCCAGTGGTGTCTGGGACGTGGGGTAGGTAGCATCAGGAAGACACGTCACTTATTAGGAAGCTTACAAGGGACCAGTGCGACTCCAAGAAGAGTTCAGTGGCCACAGGCTGACAGATGGCACCTCAAGGTGCTCTGCTAAGCAGCACCTCCTCTCCCTCATGGCACGGTGCCCAGTGGCAGCCATCTGGATGAGTGACACATATCCTTTCCTCTGGGCCCCCAGCTCCCTGCCCAGCCCCACTCAGAGAGGGGTTTCACTTGTCAGGTCACCGAAGCAGTGACATCATCAGCACTGGCTGGCTTGTCTGAGCAGCATCTCAAGAAGCAACTGTCCTGATGTGCATGCAAGAAAGTCGCTTTCTACAGATGACACTAACTTGCCCCAGTTCCCAGAGTGCACAGGAGAAAGCCAGTGTCCTCCAAGATAGTGCGTATCTGGACTTTCCTGCCCAGACTTGCTCTCATTGGTTCTTTAATTGGCTAGGTGTTTGGGGAACAGAAAGGGCGCAGTCAGGGACATGGTTTTTTACACTCCCCCTTTACTTTAGGGATGATACGATATTGAATAAGAAAAGCCAGACATGAAAGTATATACTGTGTGCAGGGTCTGCTACAGTTTTTGTATTACCTGCAAACTATGAGTGACTTGTACATTTTTCAGTGGTGGAGAAAATTGGAATAAAAATACTGTCTTGCAGTCAGGCATGGTTGTGAGTGTAATTCCAGGGACCCAGGAAGCTGAGGCAGGAGCATTGAAAGTTCCAGGCCAGCCTCAGCAATTCAGCAAGACCCTCGGCACTTAGGGAGAGACCCTGTCTCAAAATAAAAAAATAAAAAGGGCTGGTGAGGTAGCTCAGTTAGGTAAAGCACCCCTGGGTTCAATCCCTAGCACCAAACACACACACACACACACACACACACACACACACACTCGCATGCGCAAACTATTTTGCAATATGCAAAATATTGCCTGGAATTCAGAACACAGTGTCACCAAATAGAGCTGTACTGGAACACAGCCATTCATTTGAACTGTCTGGCTGCCTTTGTGCTTCTTGGGCAGAGTGGAAGACTTGTGACAGATACTGTGTGGCCTGCAAAGCCTAAAATATTTACTCCCTGGCCCTTCGCAGAGGAAGTGTGCTGCCCCCTGGACTGTATGATTCTATTCATATGAAAATACTGACTAATCCATAGCGATAGAAAAAAGAGGTTTGGCTGCCTGGAGGTGGTGGGGGGTCCAGTGAGATGGAGGGTTTAATTGTGAAAGGGCACAAAGGGAACCTTTGGGCTGTTTTGAGGTGTGCTGAAATGTTCTATATTTTAATTCTGGTTACGTGGCTGTATATACATCTGTCAAAACTTTAAGTGAATGCAATTTATTCTACATAACTCCTATTTTATTGGAGTTGGAGGGACAACGATCAAGTCCAGATTCTCCCCACCCCATATCCCCATGGTGATTCAGGTATTCTAAATTTTGACTTCCTGTCTCTTTATCCAGATATGTGAACGTTTCCCACAATTGTGATGTTAGAGCCTATCACTTTGAAGCCTTTTTTTTTTTTTTTTTTTTGGAACCAGGGATTGAACTCAGGGACACTCGGCCACTGAGCCACATCCCCAGACCTATTTTGTATTTTATTTAGAGACAGGGTCTCACTGAGTTGCTTAGGGCCTCGCTAAGTTGCTGAGGCTGGCTTTGAACTCGTGATCCCCCTGACTCAGCCTCCCAAGTCGCTTGGATTACAGGCGTGCACACCATGCCCGGCTCTTTGAAGCCATTTTTAACCCTCTAGTGTCCATTCCTGGGTCAGTTCTGGTTGAAGGAAGCTTGTTATCTTGGTTAGGGTGATGCCATCAAAATCTGCTTCTAAATCTGCAGTTGTCCCTCATGGTGCTCGAGGGCTGCACCTCAGTCTTGCTTGAAGGTTGAAGAAGAGCCTGTGAGCACAGGTTCTTGGCCCCTCAGAACCATCTCAGAACTTCCCGCTCTGTGTCCAGTCGCCTTGGCCATGTTGACCCCTCTCTGGTCTAGCTCTCTCCTGGACATCCTCAAGGCCACACCATGGAACATCACCCCTTGTCATCAGCAGCCTGGCTAACCTAGACCTCACCGCTCCAGATGGTTCTTTGCCCCCCCTCAGCTAGGGTTCCCACCCTCACTTCAAGACCCCTCAAGAGCTGCCATTCCACCGATCCTGGCTCGCTCGCTCATGGCTGTGTCTTCCTCCACTGCAACGTGGCTTCCCTGTGTGTACAGCGCTTACCCATCTTGCAGAATGGTTAGGCCACAGTGGCTTTGCAAGGAGAGCTGAGGATAGCACCTGGCACAATAAGGACCAGCTGTGCCAGTTACCACTGATTCCACCTTGAGCATCCTCTTCCTGCCTCCATCTTCATCTGCCTTTAGGGCCAAAAGCGCTTTATTCTTTGGGTGACTGTGACTTTCCATATAAAGGAAAGTCACACTTAGAAAGGAGATACATAAAACATCCTTACTCCAGTGCTGTTTTCTCAGGTTTCCATGGTTTGAGTGTGTTGGGATCCCATCGATACTGTAACAGATCACAATAGTCATAGTGGCTTTAGATCAGTACAGATTTATCCTCTTACCATCCTGGAGGTCAGAAGTCCAAGATCAGTCTTGCTGATCTGAAGTCAAGGTGTCAGTGGGACTGTGCTCCTAGTGGCTATAGGGTAAAAATGGTTCCCTGGCCTCTTCTAATGCTTTCTTTGGCTTGAGGCAGCTTCTCCATCTTTAAATCTTCAGATCTTGTTCTGACTCTCCTGCCTTCATGTCTTACCTATATAAACAATCAGGCCCACATAGTTTCTCCTTTTGTTTTTTTTGGTTTTTTTTTTTTTTTTTTGGCATTGGGGATTGAATCCAGGGACACTTTACCACTGAGTCACATCCCTAACCCTTTTTATTTTATATTTTGGGACAGGGTCTTGATAAGTTGCTTAGGGCCTCACTAAGTTGCGGAGGCTGACTTTGAACTTGAAATCCTCCTGCCTCAGCCTCCCAAGCAGCTGGAATTACAGGTATGAACCACCATACCCAGCTCCATCTGTAGATCTTTAACTTAGTCACACCTTTCAGCTGGGTGCGGTGGTGCACGCCTGTAATCCCAGCACTTGGGAGGCTGAGGCAGGAGGATTGCGAGTTCAAAACCAGCCTTAGCAACTTAGCGAGGCCCTAAGCAACTCAGTGAGACCCTGTCTCTAAATAAAATACAAAATAGGGCTGGGGATGTGGCTCAGTGGTGGAGTGCCCCTGGGTTCAATCCCCAGTACCAAAAAAAAAAAAAAAAAAAATCACCTCTTTGGCTATGTCAGGTGGCTTTGCACGTCTCTGGAAGTTGGTATGTAGACATCTTTGGGAGGCCGTTATTGTACCTACTATAATGAGTTATCTTTTCTCTCACTTTTCACTCTTCACCTGATCTTTCAAAGAAGTGGTTCTAGACTACTGTGCATCCGTCACGTACGTTCCTGAGCAGCACCTGCCCCACCCCGTCTGGAGCAGGGGTTCTTGGATGGGGCCCAGACATGTGTACTTTAAACAAATTTGCCAAGAAATTTGGATGCTGTTAGCCAAAGCATCACACTTGAAAAGGAAGACGGCTCCGTCTCAGAGGCACTGCCCATGCTGGTTCCTATAGAAGAGTCTGCAGGTTCACTTTTCATCTTAGGGGCCACTCAGTACACAGCTGAGTAGAAGCCACACCCCACATCGGTCTCATTAATTCCTTGTTCTGCATCAGTCAGAGGCAATGTAAGTTGAGAAAAAGACAACTGTGCTACCCCGTGGTTATGCTGGGACAAGAACAAGCACTGTCAGGGCTGCTGGAATCCCATGGGGGAAGAGCTGGGGAGTGTTGGGGAGCTCTTGCCCAGGGCCACTCTGAGGAAGTCAAGGGAGCATGTTCTGGAGGAGCCAGCCTTTCAGGGGTGGGGGTGTGTGAAGATGCCCTGCCAGAGAGGGTGGGTAGGCAGGAAGCCAGAGATGTTCCAGTATGCCTGCTTTCTTACTTTCCATTATAGGTGAGGAGGAAGAATTTTCTAGAGGAGGCTGGAGGAGAGGGTCCAATTGAGGCACCAGCCTTTCACACAGATCTTGAATTGTGTTTTAGGGAGCACACATGAAAACTTCAGTACTGAAAATTCCCCTTCACGGCTGCCCATTTCCCAGTTGTACTCTTTGGTCCTCGGGTGCCACAGTGAGTCCTGGGTCATTCATTCAGTTGGTGAACTAAGCACTGTGGGAAAAACAGAGGTAACTAAGCCACAGTCCCTGTTCTCAAAGACTTTGCAGTTCAAGGAAGAAGACATGGGGACTCTGAATCACAAAGCAAGGTTGGTGTGAAACAAATACAAGAAGAGAGACTGCCTGCCAGGGAGGCTCCTGTGGTGGGGGTGCTGGGGTGCCATGATAAAGTGACAGGGGTTCCATGGCAGAGAGAGTTTGAGAAAGGCTGTGTTAAACTAGGTTAATTTCATTACCATGTGGCTCTTCAGAGGCTGTAACATGCCACATTTCCAAGAAATGGCTAGGGTCTAGCTTTTCCCAAACTAATTGGGCTGTCCATCTCTTTTTTCCAGGGCTCCTAAGAACATGCTTTGAAAAAGGTGACTTATGAAGCAGGTGGCATATTTTTTTGGTGGCTTGTGGTATCCGAGATTAATTCCTAAACTATTTGAAGTTGGCAGTTTTAATCCTTTTAAGAAAACCAAATGCCTCTCATTCTTCTTCCAATGGGCTTTTTTTTCTTTTTCTTTTTCTTTTTTTTAATGAATGAGATCTATTTTGAGAAACTCTTAAATTTCCTTGAAATAACTAAACATCCTCAGGGAAGTTACAGAAAGAAAATTACCAGAATCTAAAATTACATTTAGTGCCTTCCATGATTTCACATTTTACCCTCCTGGGTCCGTCTACTGGTTGAACAGATTTGATGAAGTTTTTTGTTTTTGTTTTCTTAATTCCTCTGAGATTATCTCAGACTTTTCCAGATGCCCCGTGTTTACACGTTGTGTCCTGCATCTTGACAGATGGGCAACTTTTTCAGAGCAGCTTAGAAGGTTGACAGAAGTCATGACAAGAATGTGACCTTTATTGTTGACAGGCTTGTGGCTCATTGTGTCGGACCTTATGGAGATGCTGGATCCATTGTCAGCTCTGCACCACCTGAATATGAAGTGGAAGCTGAATCTAAAGGCGCCTGCTTGCTTGTCTTTTGGAGAGTTCTTTGCCAAGACAGCAGCAGTTTCAATTGAGACTCAAGGTTTATTCAAGGGGGATGATGTTGGGGGATGAGGTGGGAAGGCAAATTGAATGACTTGAGTTGAAAGCTACATTTCTCTGTGAAATTTTTAGAAATCAGTTGTTACGTGGCAGGACCCCTCTTGGCCTAAGTTTTAATTCTTTTATTTTAAGTGTGAGGTGTGTGTGTGTGTGTGTGTGTGTGTGTATGAGAGAGAGAGAGACAGAGAGAGAGAGAAACATTTTCCATTTATAAATATCTCAGGTTTTAACATTTGGATCAAACTCCTGACCTTGAGTCTAGATTTGAAAGTCTCTTTATCAATGTGGTAGGTAATTTCTTTTTCTTTTTCTTTTCTTTT
>JAJEJO010004045.1:49138-104618 GCA_020662805.1 Glaucomys volans
GGGGGGGGGGGTAATAATAACAGAATGAGACAGACATCATTGCCCTGTGTACATGTATGAACGCACAGATGGTGTGACTCTACTTTGTGTACAACCAGAGAAACAATAGCTGTACTCCATTTGTGTTCAATGAATCAAAATTAAATAAATTTTAAAAAATGAAATAAAATAAAATAAAAAACTTCCACAATCATCTGTTCAGATATAACAACATGCTTAACTTCTAGTTCCTCAAGTTAAGGGAGAGGACTTTTCTTTGTTTAAGGCTTAATGGAAGAGAAACGTCACAGTAGTTATCTAAATCAACATCTTGTTTCTGTACACCTGGACTTACCAAGTTTTTCAATCAAAATATGATTCAGCCTTTGAGAGTGAACTCTTTCTCTCAAAGAGCTGAGGGAAAAGCCTGAAGCTGCCCAGGTTAATTTTTTTTTTTTTTTTTTTAACCGGGGTTAAACCGGGGGTGAAAACAGGGGCACTCCCCCCCTGAACCCCATCCCCAGCCCTATTTTGTATTTTATTTAGAGACAGGGTCTCACTGAGTTGTTTCAGGGCCTCACTAAGTTGCTGAGGCTGGCTTTGAACTTAGGATCCTCCTGCCTCAGCCTCCCAAGTGCTGGGATTACAGGCATGCACCACTGCGCCCAGCAAATTTTTTTTTTTAATTTTGAAGTTTTGTTTCATATTTTTAAATCCCTGTGAACTATCTTCTCCCCTACAGTATTTCTGATTTTGATTTTCAGTGTATAGGGACTTTAGTATTTGTCTGTGTTAGTACTTAATATCTTCCCTAGCTCACCCCCAAACCTTTGAATCAAACTGATGCTCCAAGAAAACATACCTTCCCATGCCCCAACACAGCTTGGTCCCCAAAATTAGTCATATGCTTCATTGTGTACCTTCTCCTCACTCCATGGTCACAAAGGGAGGTCCAAGGAGCCAGAGGCTGACTGCAAAGTGCCAGGTTGAGCATCCAACCCCTGAATGGGTGGATAGAGCTCTTCTGGCACAATGATAATCTGTGGCATCAACTAGGACAACGGTGCTTAACAGACTTGTGAAAGAGCCTGCTCAGGACCCTTCCCTGAGGAATGCAGATCTGTGCCCAGGATGAGGCAGAGGCAGCCAGGAAAGGTGTGGAAGCTGTCCTGGCAGGGCACCTTCATTCCAAGGTCACCTCCCATTGAAGCGAATGCTTCCAGTGACCAACCCATGCTCCATGATTGACCACTCTCCCTGTACAGCCATTGCCAATGGAGATTTTGAAGGTGTGCCAGGGTGAAACACTGGTGCCAAAACAGATTTCCAAAAATCCCTCTGGCCCCATCACTGCCTGCTCAGGGAACAGAATCTGAACTCCTTCACCTGCCATTCCAAGCTCTCCATGACACAGCCTCAGCCACCCTCTTCCTCTGTATCTTGCACCGACTGTTGCCAACGTAATGGCCTCTTAGCCCATCCTCAGCAGATAGGTGCCAAATGCCAGCCTCATCCCTGCCTGCAGTGTAGCTACTCACACAGAGGTCTTGGCCTTCCTAAGAATTAGGAAATGAATCCTCTCTGAGTACCCAGAGTCATTTATTGTCCCCCTGAATGAATCTTTCGGGCATGTCTTGACATGAATCCACTTCCTTGACCCTTATTTAGTTGCACCACGGTGTCAGTTTTCTGTTTGTTTTATCTCCCTGACCACACTGAGCATTCGTCAAGGGAAAGGACTCTATTGTCCACCTTGAATGCATTGGCCTGGTGCAAGGCCTCTATGGTTGTCCTGGTATCCAGTCACCTAGTGACCCTCATTCAGCGGCTGGGAGAATGAACAAATGGAGTTTTTCACAGATGTGCTATATATAGATGTAATCCAGGAAAATTATAGTTTACATGGAAACTAAATTAGAAAGCAGTTATATTCCCAAATAGGATTTTGTGCATCCCCTAGTGAATATCTCTTCCCTACAACTTTTAAAATAAATTTTGATTTACAGCAACTTAATATATTCCAGAAAAAGAAGTCTTAAAAATGTTAGGGCTCACCTTTAAAAACATAGTTGTGGATGTATTTTAAAAAGATATTAGAAGAAAATATTAATGGCTATTATATTTAAAAAAATAAGACATACTTTTACAACTCAACAATTCATTATCTTCCAAGAAGAGTTTTATGTTTAAGAGATTTCTCTACTTTGATTGCCTGAAGGTTTGGGACTTTTCTCTTAGAGTGAGGTTTGCATTGGGTTTCCCAAGGGAAATTGCCAACATTATCTCTTTGCATTTTTCTTAGTTGCTAAATTTTATTTAATTAATTAATTTATTTATTTACTTACTTATTTATTTATTTTAAAAAAAATTTTTTTAGTTGTTGAGGGACCTTTATTTCATTTATTTATTTATATACAGTGCTAGCAATCGAACCCAGTGCCTCACACATGCTAGGCAAGTGCTCTACCACTGAGCCACAACCCCAGCCCCCAGTTGCTAAATTTTAGATGCAGCACATAAGAGGCTTTCAGAGAGCAACTCGAAGGTTCTATTCCCATCTGCCAAATTATATAAGCTTTGTTGTGGCCTTTCTGAGTACTTGATGTAGGTAGAAATTTCTTTCTTTCTTTTTTTCTTTTTTAATAGGACAGGTCAAGAGAGTCAAGTGTGAAATATATTGATAGGGGAAGCTGCCTGGACAGTCATCAGTAAAATGGAAAATGTTCTTACTGTCCATGCAGATTCTTTTCTATGGTGGTACTCAGTGAACCTATAGTCAGCGGACATTAAAACCCATAAATGTATATGTAGCTCTGTATATGATTTCACAATTAAGAAAGTAATGCTTAATTGATTTTTTTTTAAAGATTGACAAAATTGAAAAACCCTTAACTAGATGAAAGACTCAAATGACAAAAATCAGAAGTGAAAGAGGATATATTACAAATAAAAATAACTATGAGAACTATGAGACTACTATGAAAAATTATTCACTAATAAATTGGATAACCTAAAAGAAATGGGTATATTTCTAGGAACATAGCAACCTACCAGTACTGACTGATGAAGAAATTAAAAATCTGAACAATCCAAAACTTATTGATGGAGAAGAGCCCAGGATCACTGGAAAATTCTACCAAATGTTTAAAGAAGAATTAACACCAATTATTCTCAAATTCTTCGAAAAAAGGCCCAGGAACACTTCCATACCCTGATGCCAAATTAGACAGTATCTACTACAAGAGAATGATGAATTTTATCCCTAATGAATATTGACACAAAAATCCTCAACAAAATACCAGCAAACCAAACTCAATATGGTAAAGGGATTATACATCATAACCAAGTGAAATTTACTATTGGAATGCAAGGACGGTTCAACATGTGCAAATCAATTGATATATGATATCACATTAACAGAATGATGAAGAAAAACTCATGATCATCTCAATTGATGCAGAAAAGATTCGACAAGATTCAACACCCTTTCACGATTAAAAAACAAAACAAAACAAAACAAAACACCCAATAAACTAGGAATAGAAGGAAACTACCTCAACATAATAAAGGCCATGTATGACATGCCCATAGCTAACATACTCAATGGTGAGAAACAGGAAGCTTTGGGGCTAGGATTAGGAACCTTGCCAACAGTGAAGGCCTTGGGAAGTTGTTGAGAAGCAAGGTTGCAGAAGCAGGAGCTCGAGCTACTTGGGGCAGTGCCTCTAATGCTGTTCTGAGCTCACACATTGGCTTTGGTCCATCTTTTTTTATTTTAATATTTTTAGTTATAGATGGACACAAAACCTTTATTTTATTTTATTTTATTTATTTATATGTGGTGCTGAGGATGGAACCCAGTGCCTCTCACATGCTAGGCAAGTGCTCTGCCATTGAGCCACAACCACAGCTCCCTCAGTTCATCTTGAGTCTGTACCAAGCAGCCAGCCTCTGAAAATAGAACCCTTCCAATGGGGCCTCTGGGTACCAAGAGGGCAGAGAGGCTTAGCGAGATCACCTTGATTGGTGACTCTCAAACTGTTGCACCTGAGAGAAAAGTGAATTTCCCCATCCGGTTCGTGGCACCAGACCTGCACTGATCCTTGAAAGGCTCTCTGGTTTGATCTGTTGCCTCTTATCATCATCCCATATGGCCATCCTTTCTTACAGGCGACCATTAATGTGTGTTTGATGTATGTGCAGTTGGTATGTATTATTTAAGGAGATAGTTTGGAATGTGAGCGATTTAAATTTACATAGGGGATAGCAGCCCAAGATCAGGGGTAGACAAATTTTTTGTATAAAGGTCCAAAGAGCCGGGCACGGTGGTGCACGCCTGTAATCCCAGTGACTCAGGAGGCTGAGGCAGGAGGAGCTCAAGTTCAAAGCCAGCCTAAGCAACTTAGCGAGGCCCTAAGCAACTCAGTGAGACCCTGTCTCTAAATAAAATACAAAATAGGCCTGGGGATGTGGCTCAGTGGTGGAGTACCCCTGGGTTCAATCCCTGGTACCTAAATCAATCAATCAATAAATAACTAGTTAAAGAGTAAATGTTTTAGGCTTCATGGGTTGTGTAGTCTCAGTTGCAGTTGCCTAACTGGGCTGCTGTAGCGCAAAGGCAGCCAAAGATAAATGTCAAAGAATGAGCCTGGCTGTGTTCTAATGGAACTTTGTTTATGGACACCAAAATTCAAATGTCATTTAATTTTTGATATGTCACAAAATACTTTTCATTGGATTTTTCTTTCAACTGTTGAAAAATATAAAACCATTTTTAGGTTGCAGGCCACGTGGCCAGATTTGGCCCATCAAGTGTGATTGACTCATCCCTCACCAAGCTCCCTGCTTCTCAGGAAGTGGACCAGCAGCAGGGGCATCACCAGGGAGCTTGTCAGAAATGCAGATGCTCAGGCTACCACAGACCTCCTGGGTCAGCATTGCATTTTAATAAGAACCCAGGTGATTTGCCTGCACACTCCTCTTTGGGAAGGGCTACCTCATTATTTTCCCTTTCTCATTTAGTGCTGCTTTAAAGATCTAACTACCTTGCTGGATATTTTCCTAATGCATTGCTTCTAACTGCAGCATAGGATTTCTTCTTTACTTTTCCACCAAAAACATCTTTAAAAAAAGGCAAAACTTTGGAGACACTAAAAAATTGGTGGACCAGGTGTGGTGGCGCACGCCTGTAATCCCAGCACTTGGGAGGCTGAGGCAGGAGGGTCGCGAGTTCAAAGCCAGCCTCAGCAACGTAGTGAGGCCCTAAGCAACTCAGTGAGACCCTGTCTCTAAATAAAATGTAAATAGGGCAGGGGATGTGGCTCAGTGGTGGAGTGCCCCTGAGTTCAATCCCTAGTACCCAAAAAATAAATAAATAATTGGTGGTTGCCAAGGGCCCAAGGGTCTTCCAGGTTCTTGCTCCCCCAGCCCCTGGCCATCTTAGGGAGAGAAGGGGAAGTTGTTAGAGCCTTTGAGGGCTGTGTCTCTGAAGTGCCTGCCTCCTCTCCTAGCAAGAACACAGTTCTGCCACGCTCAGCCCAGCAGGGGCAGGTGGAAGCTTTTCTGTCTGAGGTGGAGGGGAGGGCAGGGCCTGATTTGGTCTCCAGGGACTCTCCTGAGTCTTCCCACTTGGTGCCAAACTGTGCCCTCCACACCTGTTCCCAGGTGTTTTCTGGAGCGCCCATTATGATTTATGACTCTCAAATTTCCTTCTGTTTGAAACAAAAAGGGCACAATAACCCAGGAACGACAGAAATGAGAATGGCCATGGCAAAGGAATGTGAATTCCTAAAAGGCAGAAGTGTCTGCCAGGGAGGGCCCTTTCAGCTCCAAAGGAGCAGTGTGACCTATGGGTCAGGGAGTCAGAACTCCACTCAAAGACGCAGCCATCTTCCTTCCTGCATTTGGAGGCAGTTAAGCATCCAGATGGGGAATAGACCAAGGGAAGGGCAGACTTTAAAAAACATCAGACCATACAAGGCTGGAGAGCCTCCTTCAAGTGCAGGGGTGGGGCAAATGTTCTGCATCTTTGATGGAGGGAAGTATTCCATGATCCTCCTTGTTTGATTTTTTTAACTTCTGTTCTATTGACGTTAAAGGGTGACAGATTGACTTTTGCCACCTGCACTGTTTACAGTGTCTAAACCTTTTGTATTCTCACCTTCTCTCCCTGGTACCCCAAGAGTGGAACAGAGGTGGAGCTATCTCTGGTAGAAGCGAACTCTCACCTCCGGGGGACCAGGGATAAATTGGAATCTGCAGAAATTGAGGATTGTGTGGTTAAGAGGTTACCTTGACCTCAAAGGGGCTGTGGACCTGTGGACCTGTGGGTCACACAGGGAGATTCCATGGTAAAAAGAGGTCTTTAAGCCGGGCGTGGTGGCACATGCCTGTAATCCAAGCAACTTGGGAGGCTGAGTCAGGAGGATCGAGAGTTCAAAGCCAGTCTCAGCAAAAGCTAGGTGCTAAGCAACTTAGTGAGACCCTGTCTCTAAATAAAATACAAAATAGGGCTGGGGATGTGGCTCAGTGGCTGAATGTCCCTGAGTTCAATCCCTAGTTCCAAAAAAAAAGAAAAAGAGATCTTTGGACCTGACTTTAAGTGAGACTCCACCAGCTTCATAGAATGTGGTTCTGAATGTGGCCTTTCACTGCTGGGAGCCTCGGTTCTCTTCTCTAAAATGGGAATTATCATATTTACATCTATGACTGTCCTCTGCCTAAATGAGATGGGAGTGATGCAGTTGGTAACTCCATGTGGAAATGCTAATGTTGGTGACGGCAGCAAGGTGACAAATGTGCTTATGGGATTAAGGGTCTCTGTCTCACCTAGAAGTGGAAGACGTTTTATGTGTCCCCCCTCAGTTCTTTTTTTTTTTTTTTTTTGTGGTGCTGGGGATTGAACCCAGGGCCTTGTGCTTGCAAGGCAGGCGCTCTACCCATGGAGCTATATCCCCACCCCCCACCTCAGTTCTTTCCACAAGCCTTTCCCATAAGCCTTTGTCTCTCTTCTGTTCCTTAAAACATATCTATAAGAGCTGGGGTTGTGGCTCAGTGGTGGAGCACTTGCCTAGCATGTGTGAGGCACTGGGTTTGATTCTCAGCACCACATAAAAAATAAATAAAGGGGCTGGGGATATAGCTCAGTTGGTAGAGTGGCTGCCTTGCAAGCACAAGGTCCTGGGTTCAATCCCCAGCACTGCAAAAAAAATAAATAAGTAAATAAAATAAATAAAGATATTGAGTCCATCTACAATTGAAAATATTAAATATATATATATATATATGTATTTATATCCGTCTTCCATATCCCCACTTCACCACAGTCATTCAGAGAGGGAAAACGTTGAAAGAACCAAGTAGAGCTGGGAGCCAGGTTGGCATCTGACCACAGGCGACTCATCCAGCCCTGCACACACAGAGACGTCCTGGGGGTACCACGAGATCCAGACCCCTCCCTCTGAGCGTGTGGTGACCACACATTTCTGTTTTCCTGCAGACTATTCGGCTTGGGCTGCCTGCTCTTTTGACATTGGTGGCCACTGGTAAACCTGGAGTTTGTCATGGACTCACTGGGAATACTGAGATGGCCTGTGCTCTTTTTGAGGCCTGAGAAGATTTTTTAATCTGGGTTATTGGCTTTCAAGATCCCTCTTCGGTCCTTGGTGCATAGAGCACCCTGTGGAAAGGAGGGAAGAAAGGTAGGGCCAGTCCCTCTAGAGCTACCTGGACACTTGGGAGACCTTGCCAGGCCTTTTCCCCAAAGGTGCTGATTTGGCAGGTCTGGAGCCTGTGAGTCTGTTTCTGATGGGCTGCGGGTGATGCTGAGCCCACTGGTCTGAGACCACACATGGAGAAGCAGGGCTAATTGCAGCCTGCCAGCCAAATCCAGCCTGCCTCCTGTATTTGTAAACAAAGTTTTCGTGGCGCACGGTCACTCCCATGCATTCCCATATTGTCAGTGGCTGCTTCTATGCTCCAGTGGCAAAGTGAATAGCTGTGACAGAGAGCATATGGCCCACAAAGCTGGGAATATTCACTGTTTGGCCCTGTACAGAGAGAGGGTGCCGACCTCCGCTGTAGAGCTTCCTCCACTCCCTGAGCCCAGTGGTTCTGATTCCAGGCACAGCACCCCCACCCGATTCCCCACTTCCTTTCACTAGCTAAGTATTCTGAGACCCTTACCACCAAGACACCAGCTCTGCTAAGCATTGAATCATGTTTCCTGGAAGAAATAAACACAAGGACTAGTCATCACTGCTGTTCACCTAGATTTTTGTAGATCACAAAACACCTTCAGACCCTGCAGCAACCTGGACGTACTGAACCCATCTTATGGAGGCATAAACCGAGGCTTAGAGGAGAAAGATTACCCATGGTCACAGGACGTATTAGTGACTATCCCAGGTCTCCTGTGCTTTCTACTACCTACCATGCTGCCTCTTGTATACAAGACAACATTGGATGCTATTTGGAGTATTCATGGCCTATTGGAATGTAGCACATGACCTCAAACTTAATGGCTTAAAGCAACAGCAGATATGTATTATCACTCCCAGTTTCTTTGGGTTAGGAATTCAGAAGCAGGCTGGCTGGGCGGTTCTGACTCAGGTGGTTTTCTGAGGCTCAGTCAGATGTCAGCCAGGGCTATAGTGATTGAAGACCTTACTGGAGCTGGAGAATCTGCCTCCAAGACGCTCCATTCATGCGGCTGGCAGGCTGGTGCAGGCTGTTGGTGGGAGGCCTCAGTTCCTTCCCTCTGTGTCCTTACAACATGGCAGTTAACTTCCCCAGAGCCAGTGATCCAAGATCCAGATAGCCAGGGGACACTCTGACCTTATTAGGACCTTCCCTCCCAAGTCACATAGTACCTTTCTGTCACATTCTCTGCATCAGAGGCAAATCATTTAGTCCAGCCTATATTCAAGAGGAGTGTCGAAGAGTGTATAGACATTTAAAAACCCACCCAGTGTGCAGATTTTCATTTCACTGCCTGCTGGGAATGTCAGGGTCCTGTGGTATTGCCTCAGAGTTGGCCTTTACTTGATCAGACTGAAGTCCCAAGCAAGAGCAAGTGAATGGCACAAATGAATGGTAACGTCTAGGCTTCAAGTTTGTTCTGCCTGGAGCACACAGAGAACTCCACAGTGGTGCTTAAGAAGGGGTCAGAGAGGGCCAAAGGGACACACCCATCCCCGTGGCATGCTTGGAAGAGGGAAGAAGTCTGTGTGACTTGAAATCCCCCAGGTGACTTGGATGTGCTACTCCTAGGTGCTGGGCCCCCTCTCCCACTGGTTTTTCTATCCTCCCTATTTCCCAGACTGGGAAAGCAGAGGCCCAAAGAGCCAAGTGCCTGGCTGGAGAAAGCACCCAGGCCTGAAGCCCTGGGCTGCACTGGTCGATGATCGATGCTTCACACAGTTCTCCTATAGAGCATTAAACATGCCTCAGTAAAAACTGCAGGGGCTCAAGGAGGAGGCTGTGAACATGTGGACTGAATTTGCCCTTCCAAGTCCTGGTGTTAATTCATCCTTATCTCAGCCAGCTGACTGCATTTTGTGCCAACTGTGTTTCCAGGCAATGTCTGGGACTAATGGGTGAGTCAACTTGATTCTTCCACATCCTGCCACCTCTGTGCAGTGCACCTTACTTGTAGGAACGCATCCAGACAGATGGCCAGCTCTGATCTCTCCATTGAGCAGCAACCAGCCCGAGCGCCGTCATAAGCAGTGTTTGGATACCCTCTAGTGGATAAGCAGAGATGGTCGCCAATGCTTGCTGAATAGAACTGACAGCCGGGACCAGAGGAGATGACTGGCTTCAAGATCCTCTTGACTCTATGAAGCGAATACTGAGCAGATATAGGCAGAGGGCAGCTTGAGGATAATGTGGTTCCTTGATGGTCCTGGAAAGGGATACACTCTTGTCCTTCATCTTCTCCAGCTTGATACAATAACCTGGTTTGTTTGAAAAAATGCAAGAAATAAAACAAATGATTGTATACATTTGTATGCATATATATTTCCAGATGCAGAGCATATGTGTGATGGTAAACAGGAATTGGCAGACTTTTTATCTAAAGGAATATTTTAGGCTTTGTAGCTAAGAAGCTGTGTACTCTGCCTTTTTAGCAAAACACACACACACACACACACACACACACACACACACACCAAGCATAGATACTATTTAAATGAATAAGCATGACTATGTTCATTATCTACCTAATATACACAGGGAGCTTTGAGTGGTCATGGGCCGTAGATTGTCAACTCCTGGTGAAGAAGAAAAAACTGAAACATGCTTGTCTCTCACGGATGGTAGATTTCTCAAGTGCACAACTTACCTTTTTCCCTGCACACCCAGCACTGTGCCTGGAGGCAGCAAGTGGTCAGAAGTTGCTGATCCAAAATCGCCCTTATGTCAACCTCTGTTATGCATGAACTTTCTTTGAGGATTTCCTGAATTTATTGAAAAAAGAACTGCATACTTTCTGAATCGGATGTTAAATCATCAGAGAAAGAGGACTAACTGCCCTCCCTGTTTTCTTTCTATTTGCCTCTATTCTAAAATGAACCAAGATGCTACCTGAGAGACCAATAGATAAAAAGGCCTTGTGATGATCAGCTTTATCCCATCTGAAGAGGACACTCCTTGGGTCCAGTAGCAATGGACAGCTTTGGGGAATCTTGTGCAGAACCAGAGGTCGTTTGCACTAAGGCATCTGCTACTTTCACCAGAACCTTCTTATGTGCAGAGATTTGCACTTGGGTGGGGGCTGACTGTGTATGCTACATTCCTAACACAACAAGAAAACAGCAGGAGGGCTGGGGATGTAGTTCTGTGGTGGAGTGCTTGCTTAGCATGTGGGATGCCCTAGGTTCAGTCTGCAGTAAAGTGAAAGAGAGAAACAAGCAGGAGTCAGCTTCTCTGTCTCACATACCAGCCTCTTCAGCACTGTACGTGGCTGTTCCTAGAAAGTAGCTTTATGGTCTGCCTAACCGTGCAGTTTCTTCAGTTATTAATCACAGTAGCTGTCATCAGTAGCTACTTGTTATGCCAGAACTGTATAGATGAACACAGAAAAGTTAAATGGATTGTGATGTTGATATTATGTAACATGAGAGCTAAAAAGCTTGGACTAAGTTATTTGACTTTTGTGCCTCCGTTTCCTCATCTAAAATGATCATCATTGAAATTGTTTCAGGGGACAAGCCATGAGGCTCAAATGAAGCATTTCCTTGCTCTGTCGTAGATATTATGCTGTTGCCTGGGGTTTGATCACATGAAAAGTGCTTGATAAATGTTGGTTGAATAAGTAAGTTATTTGCTAATCACAGAGTGAGAATTCAAAGCCTGGATCTTTCTACTGGGCCAGATGGCCTTGACATTATACCATTAAACCAAATAGCAACAGAGAAGATGGTAACCATGGCACTCAGGCAGACCTGTGGCATTCAGCTTGTCAACATTGGGCAGGGACAGGAGCTTGGGGTCAAACATCCCCAGTTCACTTAGCCTGAATCTTGGTAGGACTGCTCACTGAAGAGCCCTCAAGATCAGTCTGTAAGTCAGGGACGGTGGCGCACGCATGTAATCCCAGTGGCTCGGGAGGCTGAGGCAGGAGGATCACAAGTTCAAAGCCAGTCTCAGCAAGGGAAAGGCACTAAGCAACTCAGTGAGACCCTGTCTCAAAATAAAATACAAAATACGGCTGGGGATGTGGCTCAGTGGTCGAGTGCCCCTGAGTTCAATCCCCGGTCCCCCCCACTCAAAAAAAAGATCAATTTGTACGTCCAGGGTGGTGGAAAATAGAGAAGATTCCTGGGCTCCATACAGGTGTGAAAAGCTTGAATTACAGAGAAATATAAGAGTTTAAACTGAGAAAGGAAGAGGGGAGGCACACTGAACAGTCATGATAAACCCTGGTCATAACTTTAGAAAATAGCCAAGTGCAGTGGCGCACACCTGAAATCCCAGCTGCTTGGGAGGCTGAGGTGGGGGGATCACAAGTTTGAGGCCAGCCTCAACAACTTAGTGAGACCCTGAGCAATTTAGTGAAACCTTGTCTATAAATAAAATATTTCAAAAAAAAAAAAAAACCCCACTGGGGATGTGGTTCAGTGGTTAGGTTCCCCTAGGTTCAATTCCCAGTACCTAAATAAATAAATAAATAAATAATTAGAAAATAGCAATAACTGGCACAGCACCTCACTCACACCACACACTGTTGTGCACACCTTGCTCAACTCATTTTCCCCTTCCACCACCCTGTGAGGGAAACTTCTGTATTACTATTTGATAGATGAAGAGACTGAAGCTCAGGGTAGCAACTTGCCTGAGGGCCGGGAATGGAACCCAGGTAGGTGAGCTCTGCCTCTTGGTCCACCATAACCATGAGTGGTAGCATCCCCACAGCCTGAGAGGAAGGAAGAGGAAAGAATGCATGAATAAAGAAACCAAGATGTCGGTGTGAATTAAGATAGCACTGGACTGAAAAATCCCACTGAGCACATGTTCTGCTCTGACCATTAACCAGCTCTGTAATTCTGGGCTGGTTGCTGCTGAAAATTGCCTCAACTTCTCAGCAACTATAAAACAAGGAGCTAATCAATTCCAGTGAAAATTCTGTTGAGCCTTACAAACCCCTGATGAAATAGGTCTTGACTTCGGGAATAGTGCCTGGTGTCAGATGCTGGGCATGAGTCCGCCTCCTCCAAAACTGGACTTCCACCAGCCTTTGCATGTGAGGTCAGGGCTTACAGGAGACACACATTATCAGCCAGAGTGTCTCTCAGAGGCTTGTTCCTTCCACCCTCAAAATTTTGCCTGTTTAACTCTTTTTTCACCTATTTAAGCCTCGAACTTCCTTCAACCATCCAAACATGCTTGGGTCCTTGTACTTTGCATTCCCATATGTATATCCCATATCTATTCCCAACCTACTTTGTTCTTCTAGATTAATCCCATTTTCTAATTAAATATTGATTGATGGGGCTGGGGTTGTGGCTCAGTAGTAGAGTACTTGCCTGGCCTGTGTGAGGCACTGGGTTTGATTGTCAGCACCACACATGAATGAATGAATGAACGAATGAAGAAATAAATAAATAAATGTCCATTGGCAACTAAAAAATATTTTTAAAAATATATTGATGGATGTAACTTGTCTGGGAGCAGCAACCATATCAGTTTTCCCCCATCTTTGCACTGCCAGCAAGAACTAAAGTAAGAGTTTTGAATGAATGAGTTTAAACATAGGTCAGGAGAAGAGCAGCCAGAGTAATACTGGTCGGTTCTCATGCTAGGGTACATCAAAGTAAATCTACAATAGCTGATTTCCACTGCCACTTTATTGAGATGAATTTGTATGATAATATGATTTAAGGTCCAAAGAGTTATTTCAAAAGGATGCTGTTCTCAAGTTCACACCTGTAGCAACGCAGTTCCTCTGAGCAAACGCTGCTGGGAACACTGGTAGATTGCTCCTAGGGAGCCTCATCAGAAATCACCTGTTTTCTGAACTGGGGTTGTGGCTCAGTGGTAGAGCACTTGACTAGCATGTGCAGGGCACTGGGTTCCATCCTCAGCACCACATAAATAAATACACACATACATACATACATACATACATACATAAAAGTTATTTAAAACATCAGCTATTTTCAAAGCCAAAGTGTAGGTGTAGTAATGGTGCTTCTGTCAATCAAAACTAAAGTCAGAAGTAAATTGGCCAGCTCATGCTGTAGCATGTGGCATTTCCTGCCTCACCAGCAATGCCTAGAAAAGCCCCTGTGTTACTAGGTATGAATAAATGAATAATCCCACCGTGAGTACACCTCCTCATGTCTATCATTCTAACACTACCATCAGATAAATCTGAGCAGCACAATTGTTGTCACAAAGCTCATAGACTTGATTCCTCAGGAGAGTCCTCTGGAATAAACTTGTTATCTCTTTTGGTATGGTTTTGAAAATATAAGATATCTGTTTTCTTAGTCTACAGAATGTCAGAATGAAGACAATGTGGACGTAGGTTGTACACACAAAGAGCGGAGGAGGAGGAGGGCTGCTGGAATCCATTCACTGAGAGTCATAGAGGTGACAGCTAATGATTTTCAGTGGAAAAAAATTTCTTCATAGAAAACCACAAATAGCTAGGTGTGGTGGCACACACCTGTGATCCTAGTGGCTTGGGAGGCTGAGGCAGGAGGATGGAGAGTTCAAAGCCACCCTCAGCAACTTAACCAGGCCCTAAGCAACTCAGAGAGAGCCTGTCTCTAAATAAAATACAAAATAGGATTGGAGAAGTGGCTCAGTGGTCAAGTGGTCCTGAGTTCAATCCTCAGTGCCAAAAAAAGAAAAAGAGAGAGAGAGGGAGAGAAAAGAAAACAAAAACCACAGATATCCTACACCATCAGAATAGGAACAGGCAATCTCATCCTGTAGGACAAGATGGTAATTGAAATATTTGATGTTTGTGTTGACCCTGGATCATCAAAGGGCATTAGGAATACTAGATTTCATTTTAAAAGGGTAATACAGAAAGGCCTTCAACTGAGCTAATTGTCCTATGGTTCAGGAGAGACACTGGAGAAGAAGCTGATTAGTTCACTAAAAAATAGAAATCTCTAGCTTGATAAAGGGCGTCTGCCATCTCAAAAAAACTAACAGATCATTAAACTATAAAAATTTAAATAATAGAATAAGGATAGTTACTGTCACTTGTGTTCTGGAAGATAGTTCTGGACAATAATGGAAAGAAAGAAAGAAAAGAAAGGAGGAAGGAGGGAGGGAGGGAGGGAGGGAGGGAGGGAGGGAATGAAGGAAGGAGAAAAAGAAAGGGAAGGAAGGCAGGGAGGGAGGGACTGGTATATTGGAAAGCATCAAAGCAGATAGCCAGAAAAGTCGAGGAAATCAACTGACGTCAGCAGGTTGATAAAATACCTCTAGAACTAAAAGGCTTATAACATGCAGCTATTCTCACGCCATATCTCCTTATTCCAGCAGCCTCCCTTCCCAGAGGTAACCACTTGAGTCACCTCTTGCTTTACCCATAGTCATAGTTGTAAATAATGTGTGAGCTGCTGTCTTCAATTTTACATGATAACTAGTAACTTCCTGTCACCTTTTGTCTTAGCTCAAATTGCCACAGTAAAATACCATAGACTGAGTGGCTTACACAGCAGGAATTTATTTCCCACAGTTCTTGGAAGTCCAAGATCAGGGTTTCAGCAGGGCAGGTTTCTCTGAGTCACAGAGAGCTGCCTTCTTGTGTCCTCACAGGGCTTTTCCTTGGTGCATGTGGTAGCAGAGAGACAGAGAGAAAAGGGAAGCACACTTTCTGATGTCTTTCTTTCAAGGCCAGTAAATCCCATCATGAGTAACCCACCCTCATGACCTAAGCCTCATTGTGATGGCAAAACCAGACCTAGTTGTGAAATGAAATTACAAAAACGTTATGATAAGAGACCAATGCCTGGGGAAGGGGTCCGTTCCCCTCCTGTCTCTCAGCCTTTCTCCAGGAAGAATAATTAACCATGGGTCCCTTCCTTTTGCATTGTGCATAACTGCCCTGAGAGTCTGACTGCTCCCTCCTGAAATGTAAGATGCATGGGAAAAGAGCTGTTTCTTCTCATCTGCTCTGTGAGCATGCTTTATGTCATAGACCCTGCCCAAGGCCTTCAGTCACATAGATTAGGAATTTTTTTAAAAAAAGAGGAAAAAGCCCCCATGATAGGATGGGTCTAAGATGACTTCAAATAACCTATAAATACTGTGAGAAACTGTGGATCAGGGCTCACAATTTGGAGTTTTTGATTTCCACTGGGCCCGCTGATGTAAAATAAAGTTTGGAGTTCTCCTCTCCGAGTGCGGCTTGCTGCCTCCCACCAGTCTGTTTCCCAAAACCTAATTACCACCTGAAGACCCACCTCCTTATACCATCACTCTGGGAACTGAAGCTTCCACAAATGAACTTTGCCAGAGACACGCTTCAATCTGTGGCACCATATCTGTCGTTTTCCTTCTCCATATTATCATTTAAGTCAATATTCAGGGTTTATGACCTTCACACAAATATTAGGTCTGAATTTTTTAGTGAACAATAACTTTTGTGTGTGTGTGAGAGAGATTCTGGGGTTTGAACCTAGGGGTGTTCTACCACAGATACACATCCCCAGCCCTTTTTATTTTATTTTATTTTTAAGACAGAGTCTTGCAAAGTTGCCCAGGCTGATCTTGGACTTGAAACCCATCTGCCTCAGCCTCCCAAGTAGCTGGGACTATAGGCATGTGTCACTGCCCCCTGCCTTTCTTTTGTATATACTTTATACTGAGGTATATAAAATAATATAGTGTCATTGTTTTAGTTGTTCAGTTTTCTTTGTAGCAAGTGATCTTGCATTTTTCCAGTAGCTTCTCAGTAAAGTTTCCTGCAACGTAAATCACACCAGATAACCAGAGTTCCCGTTTTTAATCTTTGGATGCATTTCTCCTAGGGACCTCCCCTGGCTGCTATCTTAAACCTTTGCCTTTCTCTGGGGTTGAGTTTCCTGTTGCCTTCTCTTCCTCTTTCTTGGTTTCCTGCCTCATTTTGGCAGAGCAAGTTCTCTAGTAGCTTCAGCAGGTAAAGAAGGGATGTGCCATACTCATGATGACGACAGCCTGAAATACTGTCTTCTGTCTGACCTGGTCATTCTCCAGGTCTGGGCACCTCTTCTGTGTGGATTTCGCTTCATCTTGGAGATAACCTTCACCTCTCCTAGCTGATTCTCCTGTTGGCGTATTTGGTATTTCCTTTCTTTAAAAATTTTTTTTAATTTTTACCTTAATTTTTTTTTAATTACTATTTTTAATTTTACAGACTTCATTTTGATTCATTGTGCACATATGGGGTACAAATTTTCATTTCTATGGTTGTGCGTGATGTGCATTCATATCATTATTGTTAATCATAAATGTACATAGGGTAATGATGTCTGTCTCATTCCACTATTTTTCATATCCCCACCCCCTCCCCCTCTCATTTCCCTCTACACAATCTGAAGTTCTTCCATTCTTCTCTCACTGCCCCCCTGCCCCTGCAACCAGATTTTATATCATCATCCATGTATCAGGGAAAACATTAGGCCTTTGTTTTTTGGGGATTGGCTTATTTCACTTAGTATGATAATCTCTAATTCCATCCATTTGTCTGCAAATGCTATAATATTATTATTCTTTATGGCTGAGTAGTATTCCATTGTGTATATATACCACAGTTTCTTTATCCATTCATCTGTTGAAGGGCATCTAGGTTGGTTCCACAGTCTAGCTATTGGGCATTTCCTTTTTTATTTTTTATTTTATTTTATTTTATTTTTTGGAACCAGGGATTGAACTCAGGGACACTTGGCCACTGAGCCACATCCCCAGCCCTATTTTGTATTTTATTTAGAGACAGGGTCTCACTGAGTTGCTTATGGCCTCGCTAAGTTGCTGAGGCTGGCTTTGAACTCACGATCCTCCTGACTCAGCCTCCCAAGTCGCTTGGATTACAGGCGTGCGCCACCGCGCCCGGCTGGGTATTTCCTTTTTTAAAGCTTATGTCCTCATTTTGATGTAGATTCCTGAGAAAGAATGCATCAGAGAGGATGACAAAGTTTTTAGACATTGCATATCAGGGGGAAAAAAAAAAGTGCTTTCTCTTCTTGCTCTTCATTGATAATCTTCCAGATAATTTCTAGTTAGAAATCATTTTTCCTCAGGAATTTGAAAGCACTCGCCATTGTCTTCTAACTATTCACTTTTAGAAAGATTAAAAGCCATTCTTGCTTCTGATCCTGTGTAGGTAATCTGTTTGTTCTTTGGTTGTTCAAAGAATTTTCTCTTTCTGCCCAATGTTCTGAAATTTCATGATGTACCTTGGTTTTGGTCTTTTTTTTTTTTTTAATCCATTGTGCCGAGTATTCAGGGAGTATAAGGCATTTTATGTAGAAATTTGTTCCTTTCATTCTGAGTTTTCTTGAGTTTTGTGGTTGGTTTCTTTCCTTCCATTTTGGCCAGTCCTGAACCTGTCTTCTTTCTGTTGTTCACCTGGTGTTTGTGGTTTTTGTTTTGTTTTTGTCTTTTTGCTGTGTTTCTAGGAGGTTTTCTCAATTTTATGGTCTAACATTTCTTTTGAGTTGTTCATTTCTGCTATTCTAACTTTAATTTCAAAACCCATTTTTACTTTTATTTTATGTCCTTCTGATATCCTCCTACTTCTGTCTCATTACTATACTACTTCTTCTCTCTAGGATGCTGAAGATTCTTTTCCTGGGATGTTTTCTTCTCCCTCTTCCAAGTTGGTTTCTCCCAGTGTGTGGATCAGTCCCAGCTCCCGTCCTCACCAACAGGCTTTGCTGTCTCCATAGATCTGGGAAGCTAGGTTGTCTGCCAGGTTTTGAGAGTGCAAAGCAAAGCTGTTTGGATGCTCTGAGCATGTGGATGGGGCTTATCAGCCTTGAACTTCATTGTGGATTGGCCCAACTTGGCTGTGTGCTGAGGAAGCATCTTTAGCTTTTTTCTTCTATGTTAATTAAGACCAGGCTGCTAGCAATCTGAGACCCAAGTAGAGGGAAACAGTGATTAAAAGTGTGGGAGAGTCTTCACATTAAAAGCTTTGTTTACAGTCGGATGCTGAAACTTTCAACCGTGTCCCTCAATCCAGAGGCTTGACTTCGTTTTACCTTCTGTAGAATGGTTCTCCATCAGAAGTGATTTTTGCCTCCCATTTTGGCAATGTCTGGAAATATATTCGATTGTTATCAAGAGGGGAGAAATGGAGGTTGCTGCTTCCACCTAGCAAGTAAGAGGACAGGGATCCTGCTCCAAAAGTCCTCAGTGCACAGGACGGTCCCCTCCTCCAACAAGGAATTATCGACCCACCATGTCAGTCGGGTTGAGAGTGAGGGATCCTGACCTAGAGAATAAACCTTCAAACTAGTGAAGAGGTGAAGAGTCACCCAGCAGCTTGGAGCAGGGCAGAAGGTCAAGACCTAGCCGCTTTCAAACAGCCTTCCACTCCCCGCTTTCAGCTGCTGCTCACCACCCCAGCCAGCCTAGGCTCCATCTTTTCAGACTCTGCCGCAAGGGTAGTTTTGCTCTTGACTTTCCTGCTAGCCAGCTCAGCATGGAGCCCTCAGAGCGGGGCTAAGTCCACTATCCCTTGTCTGTACGTGTTCTTAGCTCCCCAAAATGTGTTCCTTTCACCTCCTTTCCTATTTATCCATCCTCCTGCTAATTTTAGAAGGGTTTGGGGAGGAAACAAAATTAGATTCTTCCGTTCAGTCTGACATCTTTATCCGGAAGCCTAAAATACATGAAGTACATCATACGCTACACTGACGGACACAGGCACAGCAATGACCATGGATGAATGGGGTGAAACAAAATTTCCAGAAGTTCCGAAGCTGAGCCCCGAAATATAGGAAGTCACCAATAAATGATATTTAGGTCAATTTGATAGGAAAAAAAATTTAAAAGCCCTTCTCTACTTGCATATAGAAGTCCATTCAAGTTGCATTAAAGGTGTAAAAACACACGGAATTACAAAAGAAGATACAGGAGAATGTTTTTATAATCTTGTGTTGAGGAAGACTTTCCCAAGTGGGTAGATGCAGAAGAAGAGTTAAGATAACCAATGAATGGTGTAAAACTTTAAAACTCCTATTGACAAAAGACTCCGTGACACTAAAAAACCAAAACTAAATGGGGAGAATATTTTCCACACACCTCATTGGTTACTATCTCTCTTATGTAAAGATCTCTACCCATCAGAAAGCAATTTTTTTAACCTATCAATTAAGGAAAGCCCTGTAAGTGACCAATAAGCATTTGAAAAAAAAAATACTTAGTGATCTTTAGCACAAATCAGGAAAATGCAAATTAAAGCAGAAACAAGAACACTATGTGTCAGTGGTCCATATGTGCCATCCCTGGATCCTGGCAGCAGCATTACCAGGTGAACTTGGTAGAAGTGCAGATTCTTAGATCCCACCCTAGATCAGAATCGCAGACTCTGGGAGAGAGGCTTTGCAATCTGGGTGAGCAAGCCCTCCAAGAGAACCATGTTTGAGCACCATTGCTGTGTAGCCAGAAGGGTGAAGGAACTACATTCTTTTCCCACTCTTGGGGTTGAGTGAAGGCAACTGAGTGTATTAGTACTGACTGTATGATTCCATCCCTGTGAAGATGGAAAGCTAGCAAAACTAATCCAGGAGGCTAGAAATCAGGATCACTGTTACCCTTGGATGGGAGAAGCAATAACTAGAAGCAGGTGCTGGCTGTGGTCTGTTTCTTAATGGGGATGCTGATTATACCAGTTTGTTAGTGGAAATTCACCACACTGTTCCCTTAACCCCTGAGTCACATCCCCAGCTCTTTTTTATATTTTATTTAGAGACAGGGTCTCACTGAGTTTCTTAGGCCCTCACTAAATTGCTGAGGCTGGCTTTGAACTCGTGATCTTCCTGCCTCAGCTTCCTGAGCCATTGGGATTATCATCTCTCTCTCTCTCTCTCTTTTTTTTCTTTTTTTTTAAGTTTTCAATCATTCGAAGCATAGGAGTTAGCCACATGTGATGGCACATACCTGTAGCCCCAGCTACTAGGGAGACTGAGGCAGGAGGATCACTGGAGCTTACAAGTTCAAGACTAGCCTGGGCAATATAATGAGACCCTGACTCAAAAACAAAACGAAAACATGGGAATATAGTCCAGTGAGAGTATAAGGGAAAAAGCATGTATACACTAATGAAAAGGTAAATGAGTGTAAGGTTTTGGGAGAGTGATCTGGCAGCATCTCTACAGCTTAAAATAGTCTAGAAATTCTGCCTGTAGAACTGTACCATGGAATTCAGGTATGCAGAGGTTATATTGTAAGAATGTTCCCTGGGCATTTTTATACAAACATGAAGGAGATAACCTAAATTTCCCTCCATAGGGGACTGGTTACATGAATTATGGAGAACTAGGCAACTATTAAAATTGACCTAGCTCTGTATGTAGTAGGTAGGATGTCCTCCGTGGGATTGCTGACTGAAAGAAGCAAGTTTTAGGCACCATGTGAAGAATGATCCATATTTATAAAGGCAGAAAGAAAAGGACACTCGGGTGGTGGTTGTGAATGCAAGAGAAAAGGCTGAGAAAATTGTTGATATTGATTTTTTTTTTCTTAAATTTCCAACTCGTGGATATACTTCCATGTTAATTTTTTACCTGTATTTATCACTCGAAATTTTTTTTAAAGTCAGCTTTACTGTTCAAAAATAGTTCAGTCCCCAGTACCAAAAAAAAAAAAAAAAAGTCTTAACCTCACAAAATGCAAACCAGGGAAAAATAAATAGTATTTTTGCAGTATAAGCAAATAAAGATCTAGAATCTTTCTTAAATGTACACACATGCACATGCACACAGGAGATGAGTGACATTTTTGCAGAGTGACCTTCATCAGTACTGGTTATAGAGGGAGATAAAAGGTTTGCCTGTAGAGAGATTTCACTTACCTAGGAAATTCACTGGGGTAGAACAATCCTTTTCTTGACAGGGACATTCTTTTTACTACGTTTGCTTGTGAGGTCAGGGGCCAAGTATTTTTACTCTTTGAGAGAGAGCTCATTTAACAATATCCTGCATGTGAAAGTGACCTCCGCAATGCAGCTCTGGACAACAGGCTCCGTTTGCTTATTAATGAAAAACGTTTTTGTATTTCTAGCCAAGAGCTGTCAGGTGAACCTTAAACCTTTGCAATCCTGGAGAAACAGATAAACACATTTGCAGTACTTCATTCACGTTGTTTCCTGTGTGAATCATCAGCAAAAGGCCCATCTGACCCTTTCAGTTTGAATCAAGAGGCCCAAAATGTTGTTTCAGATGCTGTTGTGCTGGATTACACCCATTACCAATCTTACTGATCCAAGGGAATGTCAAACATAGGGGTATAGATTACCTGTCAGTTAGGATGAATTCAGACTTGAAATCCCCATTAGTGTGAGGCTTAGTGCTTTCTGGAATTACATCCATTTTGTACATCTTCACTTTCAATAAGTTTTATTGCCACCAATGTAAGCACAAAAACACATCTCCATTAAGCACCTTTTCTTGGGGATCCATATACAACATCAAGGAGACAAAAAAAAGTCAATGTTCAGCTCTAAAGAAGAGCAACAGCAAAGCTCAGAGTCTGTCACCGGCTCCCCAGCCCATGCATACAAACTTTTACAGAGAGGTGTGCATCTCTAAGGAAGCAACTGTAGGATGTCCCTGGGAATCCTGTCTGAGGCTTTGTGACCCTCACCAAGGCCTTGCTTCTTAAAGAAGGGCTCAAATCTCCTCCTGTAGCATCTCCCTTTCCCCCCCACCCCGACCCCCACCCCGTGGTGCTGGGGATTGATCCCAGGGCCTTGTGCTTGCAAGGCAAGCACTCTACCAACTATATCCCCAGCCCAGCATCTACTTTTTAAAATCCCTGTTGTTATGGTTTAGATGTGATGTCCCCCAAAGGTTCACGTGTGAGACAGTGCAATAAGGTTATACCCTTAACCTAATCGGTGAATAAATCCCTAATGGGATTAACTGAGTGGTAACTGGAAGCAGGTGGGGTGTGGCTGGAGGAAGTGGTTCATTGGGGGCAGGGCTATGGGGTATATATATTTTTATCTGGCAAGTGGAGATTCTCTCTCTGCTTCCTGATCACCATGTGAGCTGCTTCCCTCTGCCATACTCCTCTGCCATGATGTTTAGCCTCACCTGGAGCCCCTGGGGCATAGACCCTGCTGTCTATGGATGGAGACCTCTGAAATATGAGCACTTAAATAAACTCTACAATTGTTTTGGTCATTTCCTTCAGTCACAAGAGCAAAAAAACTGACTAAAACACCTGTCTTGAAGGTCCCCAGCCACCTCAAACTTGGTAGATGGAGAACTGAGCTCATTGACAACACCCACCCCCCTCAACCTTTCCTCCTTTATCATTCCAGTGGAACAAATGAAACCTTAAACCACTTCCTAGCCCTTTCCAGAGATCTGGGACCAGTCATTTCACTTTCTCCTCCCACACCGCCATATCTAATCTATCAAGTCCTGCCTGCTCCTGAGATCTGTCATGCATTCACTCACCGTTCAGTATTCACTACCACTGCACTGGTTTTGAAGACATCCCCTTCTCCCACCTGGGTTCTTGCACCACCTCTGAACTCGTCACCTCAGGCCAACCCCCTACCCCTCCTTCCGCGTGTCCATTCTCCGCATGCAGCCAGTGTGGTCTTATAAAAAAATCAACCAGATCTCATCACCCTCTGCTTAAAACCCGCACCCTCAGGATAAAGTCCAAAATCCTGAGGTCTCCTGGCCCCGCATCATGTGACTTTTCCAACCTCGCTAACATTTTGTGCCTGTGTCCTAACCTACCATCCTTTCCTTCCAGTTTTGGAAGGCAACCAGGCCCTCCCCACCCGCAGGCCTTTGCTCACGCTGCAGTCCACAGAGCATTGCTTTCCTGCCTGTCTCAGGTCTTCCTCAGCATGGCCTTTTCTGATACTTCTTGTACTTGGCAATGAGGTGATGTCCCCCCTAGTTGGAACCTGACCGTTTTCCTGCATAGAGCTTTTCACAGTTGTAATTTGTCAGATGCTTCCACCTCTAGACTTTAAGCTGTTTACAAGCAGGATCTGTTCAGTTCATATCCCACTGATGGGCAAGGCCGGATGATGAGAAGCCTGACAATTGTAGATGCTCAAGTGATAGACAATGAGCCACATTTATCTTCCTAGCTTTGTATGATTAGCGTTGCTTTAGTGTTTGTTCTGCAGACTGCAAAGCTAAAACAGAAGTGAAATATTTTATCCTGAGTCACACAGCAAGCCACATTGATAGCTGGTGTCCACCCTGAGCTCCTGACGATATCCCCTAGGGATGTGGTACACATTCTGACTTTTCCACGACTTAGGAATAACATCCTTCTGGTCCCTGGAAGGTGCTGGAATGCAAGTGCCTACCTTCCTCTGGCCTTCCTTTGCTCAGAACCCCAAACGCCTCCAGTTTAGGTCAGTTTCTTGTTCCTTGACGCAGGCCTCCAGCGTTCAGCAAGTCACATTGACGGCTTTAGCTCTGGCCTTGCTCTGCAGGGGCGAAGAGGTGAATGACTGTTGCTTGAACAGGGTGCAACTTGTGATAAGATGCCAAGTGTCATGTCTACACTGGGCCCTTGGCTTGCTCTTCCTCTGACAGCTCTCTCAGGCTACCACTCTCCCACCATCTGCATGGAGGGCAGCGGTGACAGGCAGGTAATGCCCAGAGGCTCGGAGCTTGGGAGCAGATGGGTCCCAGGACCACCTCTGAGTGGACCTGCAAGTTTCCTTGACAAGTACCAGCCTGAGAGGAAATTCCAGCCAGGGATGCTGTTTTGCCCTCAGTGGTGTTTTAAGACTCTTAATTAGTGCTAATATTTTAAAAACAAGATTATCATGGGCATACTTGAGTTTCTATGTTCTCCTAGGGAAAAGAAGAGGAGACTTGTTGAAACCAGCCCTCTAAAATCCGCCCATGCTGTCTAGAGAGTGGCCCCTTAAAACAAGACATGGATTTTCTTATTTGCCTTGTTCATTGACCTTACCTTCTTCATTTGTGAGCACAAGGGTTTGCAATCCCTATTTTTAAGTCATGTGTTTGTATGCATGAATATTCGAGAAAGTTGTAATTGACATTCTGTATAATTATCTCCTTCCTCCCCCCTCCTTTCTTTTCCACTTCTCTACTGTTTTACAGGTCTTGGGTCTGCTGGTATGGACACTTATCGCCGGAACCGAGTACTTCCGGGTCCCTGCGTTTGGCTGGGTCATGTTCGTAGCTGTATTTTACTGGGTCCTCACCGTCTTCTTCCTCATCATCTACATAACGATGACCTACACCAGGATTCCCCAGGTGCCCTGGACAACAGTGGTAAGGAAACCAGGGGCAGTGTACCTGACCAGTGCCCACTAGACAGGATGACCCAGAGTCCTCCTCTACTCTGTTCAAGATTGCCTCTCTGCCCTCGCAGAGTGGGACAAGCCATGGAGAACCCGATACAGCACATAAGGCCAGCATCATCTGATGGCTTCTCAAGTGTTTTACTGAGAAGTATGAAATGAGGCACGCTGGAAGATCCAGGAATTCATTTCATAGCAAATCAATTCTCATGAGACTGAATCAAGAAAAGCTGGGTTCTCTTATGTAGATGTTTGTTCCCTTAGTTCTTTGTAGACAGGGTCACCTGGAAGCAGGAGTGTCAGGACACCAGCCTCTGCAGATCATCCTTCCTTCAACCCTCTCCTGAATATTTTGCACATCACATCTCTTTGTGTGTGAAGAGTTTGGGATAAAAAATGGGAAAACTACTGTAGAAAAGAAGTAGGCATCCTCACACTCCAATCAGGGTGACTGGAGTTTTGTCCTGGCTCCAGGAACCATGCTGCAGGGAGGTAAAAGAAAACTAAAGACACAGGCTAATGGGGAATAGATGAGAAAATGTGCAAATACAGTCCCTGTGCCACGTACCATAGTGGGGTACGTACAGGGTCACAGAGTTGCCAGCTCAGCTTGGGACAGCTGGGAACTCTTTAGAGAGGAAGTGCCATTTAGCTTCATCCTGAAGATTGAACATGTGTCCTCAGTGGACTCACAGAGATAGAAGGTGAGGGTCCCTTTGCCTTGGAGCATGGGCAGTCTTGTTGGGGAATTTGCAGTGGCTACATGATTTTTTAAAAAAATCTAAGTGGTGAGCCGGGTGCGGTGGCGCACGCCTGTAATCCCAGCACTTGGGAGGCTGAGGCAGTAGGATTGCGAGTTCAAAGCCAGCCTCAGCAACTTCATGAGGCCCTAAGCAACTCAGTGAGACCCTGTCTCTAAATAAAATACAAAATAGGGCTGGGGACATGGCTCAGTGGTTGAGTGCCCCTGGGTTCAATCCCCAGTACCAAAAAAAGAAAGTCTAAGTGGTGCCACACACATGCATGTATGTATAAAACAGAGCTCTGAATTAACTTCCAGTGTGCCTGGTTTCACTTTCAGATGCACTATTTTTTGTTTGTTTTTAACCAATATGTCAGAGAAATATTCATTTCTGAATAACGGACTTCTGAGCTAAATTTGAAACATCTCCCACTTGGGGGCTCTAGACCGAAGTTAAGTTGGCAGGCTCTCAAACCACACAGTCGCTGCTCAGACGCACCTGGCTGTGTTCTTTCTGAGATATCATCAGAACTAAGTTAGGCCCCACAAGAAACAAATCTCCTTTCATTTTACAAAATAGATTGACTGACTCTTGGCTGTTTTCCCACATTCAAAAGTGAAGATTCCCCATTAGGGTTTTTGAGAATGTGTTGCATTCTGAAAGTAATTCCAAGCAAGGCACCCATGACTTTCTAGGGCAGCGGATGGTGCCCCACTGGAATCAATGCTCTGCTTTCTCAGGGTGGACATGGGAAGGACAGACTCATTTGGATGGTGCATTCAAAGACAGCTAGCACCTTAAAGCAACAGTAACTATGGGAACCCAGGATGAAGTGAGTAGGGACATTTAAGGAATTCTGTTTTGGAGAAAGATGAGTCCCTTTTTTTTAGTACCAGGGATTGAACCCAAAGATGCTTAACCACTGAGCCATACCTCCAGCCTTTTTTATATTTTATTTAGAGACAGGGTCTCACCGAGTTGCTCAGAGCCTCACTAAGTTGCTGAGGCTGGCTTTGAACTCACCATCCTCCTGCCTCAGCCTCCTAAGCTGCTGGGATTACAGAATTGCATGCCCAGCTGAAAGATGAGTCTTAATGTCAGTCTTGAGGAAGGTGACTATGAACCTGGAAGAAGAGGAACTTAGACAATGTAGCAGGAACCAAAATGTGGGGCTACTTTCCCCCTTTTTTTTTTTTTTTTTGGGATTGAACCCAGGGGCACTCCACCACTGAGCCACATCCCCAGCCCTCTTTTGTATTTTATTTAGAGACAGGGTCTCACTGAGTTGCTTAGGGCCTCACTAAGTTGCTGAGGCTGACTTTGAACTCTTGATCCTCCTGCCTCAGCCTCCCAAGGGCTGGGATTACAGGTGTGCGCCACCATGCCCAGCTATTTCCCCTTTTGTCCAAGTCTCAATTTCTAGTTGTGTTGTCTGGATCAGAGGTTGGCAAACTTTCTCTTTAAAGGACCAGACAGTAAGTATTGTCTTCTTGGGCTATCCTGTCTCTGTCACAACTAGCCAACTCTTCCTGCTGGGCCAAAGCAGCCATCCATAATTTGTAATTGAATGAGCATGCTTGGTGTTCCAGTAAAACTTTATTTACAAAAACTTGTATTGAACTAATAAGGGAACCTAAAAATTTTAATAGAATGAAACAAGAAGGGAACCCTAAACTCTCTTATAGGTTTATTCCATTAAAATTTTTAAATCTTGCCTTCAAGGGTAGTTTTCCAAATATTAACTTTGCTCTCATGTCAGTTCTAGTCAATTCTTACTACCAGATAATGTTTGAATTTGCTCTTGATTTCCAGAGTATTTAGGGACTCTAAGATTGCAGAGCAGGGATTGGCAATCCCCAGGAACTTGGCTAGGAGAGCACTCCTGGGACACTGGAAAAACTAGAGTTTTGTAATCCAGCTCCCCAGCTGGTAAGGCATGAACTTTGCACTGGAATCCTGTCTTAATAATAGCCCTTTCCCTTAACGTGTCTGCAGAGATGCACAGTCACCTGTATCCTCTTTTGATAGGCAGCAAGAGCTGCAGCTGGTTTCCAGTAGTACCTCCGAGGTCCTGGACTACAGCTGTTCTAATATCATTTGAGGCTTGGATATGTTTTATGACAAATCTGATTTGAGTGGAAAGTTGAAAGCAATAAAATGTTCCCTCCTTTAGCACCAGCACCAGGGCCTCCATAAATGTACTTCCCAAGGACTCATCCTCTGTGGCTCATTCTTTTGGCCTCCCTGCAAGCCTGGTGAACTCCAAAGGGCAGGGGGTACTTGCATTATTTCACCAGGAAGAGCACCTGCCATTTCTTAAGTACCTACTGTGTGCGGATGTTGTTCTGGATCCTTTATTGTTTTACATCATTTAATCCTCACAATAACTCTGCAAAGGTGGAATGGATTGTTTTCCATTTTTCAAATGAAGAAGTTGAGGCATTCAGGGGATGTCTGACAGCCCAGAGTGGGAGACAGGTCTCCTCATGCCAACCACATTTGTCCATCCTGGAATCTGCTTGGTTCTCATTATACATTGATACTCAAGTTTCTCTTGCCCTTGGAAGTGACCATTTCTGTTGCACCATCTTGAGAAGGAAGTGCCAGCCTAGATGTGTCTGGTTGGTCTTTTCAGTACAGCAGCTGTAAAGAGTCCCATTTGTTTTTGCAAATCTTCCAAAAGACCCTTCACCAAATGGTAGTACCAGTACTAAGCACATGATTTATGATCGAGTGCTGAGAGTCACAAAGTGGGCACCTTTCTCTTGGCTCTGTCTCCAGCCAGCCTACCTGAACCTGCAGAGGTAGGGCCCTGCTGTCACCTGGTTGGACCATGTCTTAACTGGGACTCCTTCAGTCTTCCTGTCTCCCATTAACCAGTAGTGATTTAGTCTGAAGGACAAGTCAAGTTCTAAGCGACTGCCTCTGTTTGGCCTCTAGTTGACACAGTCATTAAACAGAAATAAGAAAGAATAAATTATACAAGATGACTTCCTAGCTCACACAGTCCTATGACAGCACCGTCTCCTTTGAGATGTATGAGACTTGTATATTTTCCCATTTCAGAAAGTAAGAGTATAATCAGTTCAGTTATGAGCTTGAGCCCTACAATAGAGAGATCCAAGGTAGCACTGGCTTAACACTTCCTATTTCTCTCTCCCAAAATAGCCCAGATTAAGTCACATAGTCTACGAGATCAACAGTGTCCCAGGTTTTCCTGTCTGTAGCTCTGCCGTCTTTAGCACTTGACTTCTGCCGGGGGTCCAAGGTGGCAGCTTCAGCACCTGCCATCACATCTCTTTTCTAGTCAGGAGAGGAGATTAAAATGGGCAAGGGGAGGGCACAGTTCTTCTCTTTAAGCCGTGATGTGGAAGTTGCATTCATGAGTTCTGCTTGCATTCTATTAATCTATACCTCCTTCCAAGAAAGAGGAAAAGTAGGATCTTCATTCTGTGTGGTCACTAGACCTGCTGTTACCAATGAGAAGAGGGAACAGGTAGCAGAAGGCACAGAAGAAAGAGCTTAAAGAGGTGACTTGTCCAAAGCCACATAGGCAGTGAGGGGTAGGTGGAGGGACAGAAGTTAATGTCCAAGTCTGTTCCTCCATCCACATCCTGTATCCTGTGGCCTTTCTTGTTGTTCACCACATTCTGTCTTCATCATTTCCCCCTTGCTGTGGATTCAAATTACAGCTTCTCTTCATATTGCTGAGAGTATGTCCTACATGGAAATTCCCGACAGACTTGATTGAGTAGGTCTGGACAAGGTCTGAGAATGAGCTTTTCTAGTGCTGCTGCCTACGTAGGGTCTGTGGACCACACCCTGAGTGGCCTGGAACTCCAGCAGCTGCTTGTGGACAGGAGAGGGAACAGTCTGGTGTCAGTCTGTACCCTCTCAGCCTTTGCCTGAACATCTCTTCCACTAATACTTGGTGATGAGGCAAAAGATCCAGAAAGGCAAGTGATAGATGAGTAAGACATCCTACTGCTCTCAAAAGATGGACTCTGATGGAAAAGATAGAGGAGATGCGCAAGGCTAATAAGAACATTAAGCAAAGTGACATTTTGTGAACACTAAAAAGAGTGGCAAAGTTCCAGCAGAGCAAGAGGAAGGACCTATTGTTCCCAGCTGCTCGCTTGGACTTGAATGTTGAGAAATGCCAGATGGTGAACCAGGTAGCTCTGTCTTCCTTGAAACTCCTAAGGACCCAGTGCCAGATGCTGACCTGAAGATCTTGCGCTCTGCTCTCTGAATAGATTTAGCACCTGGGGCAAGAGCTGCTCATTACCCCTCAGTATCCACTTTCTTCTCTAGTCATAGAATTTCCAGCTAGGTCCATGGACACCCAGCTAGTTTATGTTTCCCAGCTACACTGGCACTGGTTGGGCATTAGGACTGAGCCTGGCTATTGGGATAAAAGAGGAGGCAGCTTGTGAAACCTCGGGGCCATACCACTAAGTCAGGGCACATTCTCTTATGTCCTTGTTAGCTGGGATGCCTCTGGGCCAGTGTTAACCTTCTGGCCCTTGTGCAAAACAGTTAAGACCTAAGAGATGCTAACTGACATGAAGGAAAGAGGCTGTGTTCCTGTCACCCTAAGGCTGCCAGGCCAGCTCCTGTTTAAGCCTGTGCTGGGAGAGAGGAATAAACTCTTTTTTAAGTCACTCACTTGGGGTTATGTTCCCAGAAGCCAAATCCACATGCTAACTGCACATCCTCAGGGCTTCTTCCCACTATCTGCAGACCTAAAATTTCTCTTGGTACTTAGGGAAGTTGTAAGTAGGCTTCCTGTGTGACTAAAGGAGTTGAGGCAAGTTGGAAGTAGTCAAGCTAAGTGGGCAGTACTATGCATAGCAGTGTGAAAATAAGCCAGTTTAAAGCTCAGTGCTGACCCTTTGAATCAGGAAGCCTTTCCTGGGTTTGTGTCATGTATGATGCTGCACTCCATGAAGTGGAACTTTCTAAAAACAAACGAACAGACAAAAAAATCTGTTCAGTACTTACTGGGCCACTGCAGAGGGCTGTGAGTCCCCTGCTGTTAGAGCTGGTGGCTTGGAGTCCCGGTTCTCACCCAGGGCAGGGAGTTAGTGCATGGCTGGGCTGCGTGGCTCAGTCATTTCTAACGAACCCTACTTGGAAATTCAGTCATTGGTTCTAGCCTTGAAGAAACTTCCATGAACCTAAACCTGCCTTCTCTCCACTGCGTAGAGAGTAGGCACTATTAGCAGTTGGGTCTTTTAAACTGTAGACACCAATAACACCGGGCGGAGGATCAGCAAAGCTTTGCCAGCTATTGAATGACCTTTGTCTGTGGGTGCCTTTGAGAAAAAAGAGTGTTTTTATATGGAACAGGGGTCAAGTTTCAGAAAAGGCCTCCTTCTGTAAGGTACCGGGTTGTCCTTGCAGCTCTATGTTACCATGGCCCAGGCATTTGCAATGGGGAAGCCTTAATGTCTTCCAGCTTGAACAGCCCCTGATTCAGGGACCTGCTTCTTTTACAGCAGTAAAACCTCGTATTTCTGTGAGACTCAGGGATGTTCTAAAGCCCTCTGAGGTTTCTGTGGTCACCTGTTCTCTTTGTTGAACCTTTGAAACAATCTCAGGTACTGGTTTCTTTGCTCTTATTTTTTCTTTCATATCTCCACATATTTTCACTCCAGTTCCCCAATGCAGACATCCCCTGGGACATATTTACTTGGGGAGTGTTAAGTAAGACTGGGAAGCCAAAAAGTTAGGCTCTGCAAGATGGTACTAATGGAGTCTTGTGAATAATGGGCAGGGGCGCTGGTGGGGTGGTGTATGGGAAAGAATGCTGTCTTCCGCTCATCCTCCTCACTTCCAAGGCAAGTAGAGGAGTTTCTCATTTCCACAAAGTTCAGAAAACAGGACTGGGTCACACTTACTGGGGACAGGGCCATTGCACATTCACTATTCACATATAAGCTCAATGAGTCTTTTTTTCATCTTCTGTCTGGCCCCTTCATCCATACTGGGGAACTGACCATGCATGGCATGGGTGCCCCAAAATGCACATTCAAAGATGGTTATTATGATAGTGTTCATAATCCTAGAAAACAAGTAATATCAACAGGCCTATCAAATAGGGAAAAAGTTAAATTTTGAGGCACTAGTACCATGACAAGAAACGCAGTCTGTTTGGACTACCTGTGAAGATCTCTTTGGTACCTTTTAAATGCAGGTGGAAGAATCAAGTTATATAATTCCATGACTCCATTGGTATCAAAGTGTTTGCACCCCAAAGAAGGGGTTGGGGTAGAAAAGGAAACACTGCCTTTTCACTCCAGATTGTTCTGCCCAGGTTGGATTTTGTCTGGCAACCATGAGCATGCATTCCCTTAAAATAAATAAGTAAATAAGCCTCCTAATGTTTCTAAAGTCATACGTGGCTAGTTCAATGAAAAATAAGTCCAATTCCCACTGTAAAAGTTATACAAAATGAAAACTAAAGTCGCTCATTCCTCAAAGATAGCTACATTTAACTACTTCTGCATTTCAAAAAAAGTGGGAAGACGACCTTTACTTGGGAAATAGTAAATGTGCAAAACTCTAAATTCTAAGAGGCAGTGTGAAAAAGAACAAAGTTATCTTTTTAAAAAAATGTCTACAGACAGCTGTGTGTAAAAATGTCACATGCCTGGAATCCCAGTGACTCAGGAAGCTAAAGCAGGAGGATCACAAGTTCGAAGCCAGACTCAGCGACTAAGTGAGGCCCTAAGCAACTTACTTAGCCCTGTCTCAAAATAAAAAATAAAAAAAGGGCTGGGAATGTAACTCAGTGGTAAAGCACCCCTGGGTTCAATCCCCAGTACCAGAAAAAAAAAAAAAAATGTGCAGATGGCTGGTCACAGTAGCACATGTGCCTGTAATCCCAGTGACTTGTGAGGCTGAGGCAGGAAGATTGCAAATTCAAAGCCAGCCTCATCAACTAGTAAGACCCTGTCTCAAAATAAAAGAATAAAAGGGCTGGGGGTGTAACTCAGTGGTGAGAGTACCCCTAGATTCAATTCCTGGTACTAGAAGGAAAAAAAGGTCTTCCAGGGAAACCAGGGCTTCTTGGGGACACATTTCCAATGGCAGATGAACATCAGGGACAGCCCAAACCCTGGGGTTGATCCTGAGAAAGCCCTTGTTTTAGAGGCTCATCACCTCACCCAGGGGCAATGTGAGCAAAGGACAGGTGGTCACGAGGATGTTCAACTCAGAATGCTGGGGTCCAATCTGGAAAATTCTGTGTACCTTTTCTTCTCTGAGAAGGAAAACTACAGAGGAGTGCCAGCCCCTTGAGATGTCTTCCTCTTCCTACCTGTATTGCTGTTGGTTTCTCCCAACCTCACCTCACCCACACTGGTGTTCAGACAGGACCAAGCTTTGCACATTTTCAGAGTATGAATTTCTAGAGTTTAAATATAACTCAAAACCAATTACCTACTTAGATTTACATATCCCCATTCTCTAAGAATAGGAAAAAAATAAGGTGAAGCCAAGGGCAAGATTTGTTCCCCAAGGGCTGTGAAGATATCTACAATCTTTTTACTTTGAAGAACTGGCTGTGGCCAGAGGAGCTCACTCAAATGCCCATCCCTGCTTAGAGCTAGGGGTCAGAACATCAGCCCGGCTGTTTGGAGGTGGTCTCTCCCATCTCTGGCAGGGATGTATGCTAAGGGACCGCAGAGGGAGGCAGCTTCACCATGTGGCCCCTGCCTCTGCCTGCCTTCCTTCACCAATGGGTCACCATGCTGAAGTCTGCATGAGATGAGAACCAAAGTCAGTTGAGGAAGAGTAAGGGCTAATTTAGGAGCAACATGGAGGTGCCTTGCAGGATGGAGTGGCTCCTCATCTCCCAACTGTCCCCTTGGGCCCCTTACGAATTCTGCACTTCTGAGATTTTGCAATTGTGGCTAGTTCTGAGGACCCTCTCACCCTGACCCCTCTTCCCCTCTGCCTTTCCCCAGGGCCTGTGCTTTAATGGCAGTGCCTTTGTCTTATACCTCTCTGCCGCCATTGTGGATGCATCTTCTGTCTCCCCAGAGAGGGGCAGCCACAACTTCAACAGCTGGGCAGCCTCATCGGTGAGTGAGCCCTCCCATCTCCCCATGGCCCTCCTCCTCTTCCTTCCCCCAAGGATCAGGGAGGAGGACAAAGTTATCTACAGGAAAAAGTGCCCCTTGTAATAGTAACAAGTGGGCAATTGATTTGCTGGTTCGAAAACATCAGGAACTGGTGGGATGACCTGATGGCCTGCAGGGCCATGAGGTTGAAACCCTCTGCTTAAGTGAAAGTGAAATGGAGCAAGGTAAGTACCTGTGGAAGAAGAACTATCTGGAATGACTCCCCTACCTACAGCCTCTTCAGTGAGGGAGGTTTGCGGAGACTGAGCATAATAGTGGAAATGCTTGTGCATTCAGAATGCCCAGAAGAACATGCCCACAAAGCTTCCTGGGATTGGAAAATGAGGGGGAAAATATGAGAAACCTCCATTTTTTGGTTTATGTGCTTGCATACTGTTTTAAAATCATTACCATGTATTATTTTTCTAATTAAAAAAAAACTAATTTGAAGAAGGGCTCTGAGATTGGCCTTAAAATATCCCATTCCCAAAAGAAGCCTATTTGGAGCAGAGCAGTTGGGGGTTAAGCAGGAATACCAGAATGATAATGTTGAAATTGATGATATGGCCCGGCACGGTGGTGCCCACCTGTAACTCCAAGTGTCTCAGGAGGCTAAGGAGGAGGATCACGAGTTCAAAACCAGCCTCAGCAACTCAGCAAGACCCTGTCTCAAAATAAAATATAAAAAAGTATTGAAGATGTGACTCAGTGGTTAAGTGCCCCTGGGTTCAATCCCTGATACCAAAAAAAAAAAAAAAAATTGATCTAGGGCTTCATTAAATTCTTTACTTTTGTTTAGATTCGAAAATCACAATTAAAAGGTAGAGAGCATAAATACACATGATGTTATATTTTCTTTCGCTTTAGTAACAGCACAGATGGGCTAGAGTGTGTTTGTGTTCCTCTCTTAAGAAGGGCCTGTGGGACTGGGGCTGGGGCTCAGTGGTAGAGCGCTTGCCTAGTATGTATGAGGCACTGGGTTCGATTCTCAGCACCTCATACAAATAAATAAAGTCCATTGACAACTAAATATGTGTATGTATATGTGTGTGTATATATATATATGTACACACACACACATATATATAAAGGACTGCATATTCCTGCTCCCCCATCTAGGGTCATTGCTTATTCTGGCCCCCTCAATTCATTTCTGTGAGCTGATCGTGTAGCAATCAGGGGTTGAATCCTGGTGGAAACTTGCCTGTACTGAATTAGAAGTGATAGACTTTTCATAGATGCACCACCTAAGTGGAGTGGTTCACTCCTAAGTGAACTCCCTGAGGTTATTTGAGCAGAACTATAGACTTCCCAGAAATGTTCCAAATGCTAAAAACAGCCTGGCCAGAAATTGCTTGAGAAGAAGGTAATTGAACCAATAAAGTAATTTTAGATGAGAAGCCTGGAGTCAGGGGAATGTTGTGAATACATGATTCATTCAGTGAAGGTGAAATGATAACTTTTGCTAATTAGCATGTGCCCTAAACCCCCTTTCTATTATGCTTTGTTTTCTCCAGTTCTTTGCCTTCCTGGTCACCATCTGCTACGCTGGAAACACATATTTCAGTTTTACAGCATGGAGATCCAGGACCATGCAGTGATTTGCCATTTTGATAATTAAAAGGGGGGGAAAAACAAACAGGAAGAATCTCACTGTAAAAACAACTGTAGGTATAATGTATATTTCCAGAGAATTGTATTTAACTAATGTTTTTATATACTTAGTTAAATTTGCTGATAGTGGTTTGTTAAACTGGATACTTATTTGCAAAGTGCTATAGCTTATAATGAACTCTTAAGTATCTTGTTGATGTCTTCATAGACCTTATTTTCTTAGACTATGTATAAACAGATGAATTGCTAATATTAAGAATGTGTCAAGTTTGTAAACTAACTTTTAAAATGCCAGATTCTTTTGTGATTAAATGTTGCAAAACTCCAGCTAATGTGTCTGCTTGAAGAAAAACAGGCTTCTGGGGGGTGGAAGCCAGAGGCTGGACAGTGTTCATCCTCGTGGGGCATGGGGCATCCCAGGTACAATCATCAGGAGATGCTTGTCCACAGTCACTGGGCCTTGATGGCAGGAGAGACTCGTCTTCTCAAATCTGAGTATCACAGTGACCATGATTCTCATACCCTAACAGGTTGGCCCCCAAAATCATCTATTGAAACCTGGTCTTGACACTTGATTATGAATTCATGCTAGGTGGTGCTGCTCATCACAGGGATTGATATTCTGTCTTTCTCTCCCTGTCTCTCTCCCTCTCTCTCTCTCTCTCCCTCATTCTTTCCTAATGCATATTAAAATAAGTATATAACCATTAAAAGGATAAATAGGATAAATGTTTTGCATATACCTTAAAACTGTCTTGCTGACCAGAGTGTCACGTGTAGAAACTTCTGGGCCCAAAAGTCTTGATATCTTAAATCTTTAGCCCAGATGTGTTGTAACATTATTAGAAGGTGTTAACAGATGGTAGGAGGAACTCTGATCAGGGTTGCACTTAGAAGTGTTTTGGCCGGATGGTACTTGCTGGTACAGCAGGTATCTTGGGTGACTTTTCAATATAAGCTTTTGAAAACCAAAAAAACCACAGAAACCCTAGCAGGGTTGATGACATGAACAGAGCTGACACCATGCACTCCTGTCAATGTGACTTCCCATGGTCTCTTCTCAGCATCTGACTTGCTTAGCAGTGCTGTTTTTTTGTTGTTTTTTAAATTTTAGTTTTATTTATTTATTTTTTTGTGGTGCTGGGGATTGAACCTAGGTCCTTGTGCTTGGGAGGCAGGCACTCTACCAACTGAGCTATATCCCCAGCCCTGCTGTTTCTTTCTGTTGGCTCTTTGTGTGGGTCCTGCTGTTCAGTGCTTCTCATTCCTTCTCAGAGCTCTGTCTACCCCTAATTAAGAGAGTAAAGACTTCTTCAGTATCTAGTAATAGCCACCCCAGTCCTTTAAAAGTCCCAGTGAAGAATGTTCTTGGGTTGTAAATCAGGCCCAGAGAGGTAGTGGGGAAGAGATGTGGAGGTAGGGTAGGGATGTGGGGCGGGGGTCGGCGGATGGGATGGGCAGGAGGCCCACAGGACCACAGAGCCAGCAACGAGCAAGCTATTGGAAGGTCAAGCTTCCTCAACGCAGACCTGCAAAAGATTGGTGCCGTGAATCTTTCAAAGCTGATTTCATGCCATCACCAGGACAGCCTGCCACTTTCAGATTTTGAAGGAAAAAAAAAAAAAAACGCTGAAACAACTTCTCTGTCCATCTCTCTCTCTCTCAGGCTCACAGAAGCATATGTACCTTCCACATACCTGGTGGGGACTCTTTTAGGCACCTGGTTCCATATGAGGCAGAAAAACAGTAACCTACAGAGAGGTTTGTTCCTGGAAATAGTAAAAAAAAAAAAAAAAAAGGAAGAAGAAGAAGAAGCCTGCTCTTACGTGCTATCGGAGTGTACGTTATTTCTATAACTGTGGCCACATTACAGAAGGTAACTTCTGGGGTGAAAAAGTGCCATAAACCATATTTTGAAACATCCTCCAAAGAGATTACTATTTTAGGTCTCGCTGGAACTGGTAGCCCCAAGAAGATCTATTCGAAAGAGCAATGATCAGTTGGTGTCTGTGCGGGGCTACTTGCTCCCTTGTCTTTTGTTGTGGTTTTTCAGAAGCAGGACTCCTGGGTTACCCTGAGAGTTCACCAAAGCAACAACAACAAAAAATGTTTATTTTTAACTGAAAGGAAGATCTTATTTCCTCTTGTGGATGCTGAGAGATCTTGTTCATGAATAATTTTAGGAAAACAAAATGATTCTCGCTAGATGAAACTGTAAAGTTTGAACTGGGTTAGCTTTCTTTCTTTCTTTCTTTCTTTATTTATTGGTAGTTGTAGATGAATAGCATGTCTTTATTATATTTATTTATTTTTATGTGGTGCTGAGGATTTGAACCCAGTGCCTTGCACATTGCCAGACAAACACTCTGCCACTGAGCTTGTCTATTTTTATTTTTTAAGAAATAGAAAAGGCTAGGCTTGGTGGTACACACCTATGATTCCAGATACTGGGGATGGTAGATAAGGTAGGAAGAGCCCAAGTTTAAGGCCAGCCTAGGCATCTTAGTAAGACCCTGTCTCAAGGGAAGAATGAGAAGCAGAAGAGGAAGGTGAAGGAGGAGGAAACAAGTAAATAAGCAAAAGCCTTGTACATACGGCTAACATTAAGAATAGGTTTCTGGGGGCTGGGGATAATAGCTCAGTTGGTAGAGTGCCTGCCTTGCAAGCACAAGGCCCTGGGTTCAATCCCCAGCACTGCAATTAAAAAAAAAAAAAAAAACTAAACTAAAAAGAATAGGTTTCTGGCCAGGTGCAGTGGCACACACCTGTAATCCCAGCAGTTTGCGAGGCTGAGGCAGGGGGATCATGAGTTCAAAGTCAGCCTCAGCAATTTAGCAAGGCCCTAAGCAACTCAGCAAGAACCTGTCTCTTTAAGTAAAAATATTTTTTAAAGGGCTGAGGGTGCTGCTCAGTGGTTAAGCCCTCCTGGGTTCAATCCCTGGTACCAAAAAAAGAAAAGAACAGGTCTCTGAGAGGTTGAAAGATATTTTTACAGGGAGAGCATACAATGTACTTAAACTCACCTCTACCATCGTCTGCGCTCAACATCTGCCTTCACCTCTCCGGCCCTTGGTGTCCTTTTTGATGGAGCTGGGTGAGTTTTTAATTTGATGTATTTACCCACTCAGGGCAAATCAATAAAATGCCTTAGGCAATTAATCTCTATTGCTATTTCCAGCTCATACGCCCAAAAGATAAATATTTAGCCAATATTAGAAAACTACAAGAAAATCTAGAGACGAGAATGTTCAATACCAATAATTTATTTGCACATTTTTAAATTGCTCCCTTCACAGGCAAATCCCTTCAGGGTATTAGCACACAAAAGATTTTAAATACATAACATATTTTTGTGTGGAGCACAGACATTTAGAAATGCTAAATGAAGATGCAACCCTGGGTAGAAAATCAATTTGAAGTCCATAGTTTTGTTCCCTAGACAATTATCGTTTTAATTGAAAAGATGTGTTTTAAAAGGAAAATGGGTTTTATTGAAATATAATTGAAAAGATGGATTTTCAAAGAAAATAATCTGGGCATATAATGCTGAAATATAAACGTACACACACACACCTACTCAGAATGATGGAACCTACTTGGCCTTATATAGATGTCCTCCTCATGACACTCTTTTGCCAAATCTGATTATAAGCAGGCAGCTATAAAAAGAAGGTAAGATAACTGTCCCAGTGTTGATGATTTAGGATCATAGAGAAGATTATAATGCATATTGTTATAAATTGAAGATTACATAAAGTTAGGTACTTGGTATAGATGAAAAAAGACAAAGTCTAGGAGAAAGTGCTTGGCCTCCTATGGGATGATGACTTCAGATATCGAGAAAGCTTATTTTGGGGAGATATATTTTGAGAAAATTTTCCTATCAGTTGCAAACTTCTTTTTTGCTAAAATATTCAGAATAGCTAAAATAATCCACGACATAAAAGACCTTGTAGCTCCCTCCTCCCAGAATACCTTTTCTCTCTCCTCTTACTGTCTGCTGACCCTCGTCTTCATGATGTGTGTGCCACTTACAGCCCAGGAACTTGACTCTAGTAATGGAGCAGGTGGCTCTGTCTAACCTAATCAGCCAATCCCACCCCCTGGCCACAAAGATTGGTTCACAGATGATCATATAACCCAGGGCTTGCTTAGGAGTGCTGGAAGCATGCTTACTCTGTGTGTGAGATACCTAATGTGTGTTGAAGCTCCTCTGTATATGCCAGGCTCTGTGCCAAGGGTTTCTGTCTTATGTCCCATTTACTCTCAAAACAACCCTATGAAGTAGGTACTAGATTATCCCCATCTTACAGATGAGGAAACTGAGGTACAAAGAGATTAAGAAATTTGATAAAAGTCATCCACCTAGCAAATGTGGAGAGTGAGTATATTCATTGCAGGCATTAATGTGAGGATTATATTAAACAATGTGTTTAAAGCACTTGGCACACAGTAGGTGCTCAATAAATGTTTTATTATCCTATATGTCAATTGTTTTTTGTTTTGGGGGGCTTTTTTTGGAACCAGGGATTGAACTCAGGGACACTTGGCCACTGAGCCACATCCCCAGCCCTATTTTGTATTTTATTTAGAGACAGGGTCTCACTGAGTTGCTTAGGGCCTTGCCCATGCTGAGGCTGGCTTTGAAACCGCAATCCTCCTGCCTCAGCCTCTCTAGCTGCTGAAATTGCAGGCATGCACCACCACACCTGGCTAATTGTTATTTTTATTGACAAATATTTGTATGTATTTGGTGAGTACAGTGTGATGCTTTAATATATGTGTAGATGGTGCAATGATTAAGTACTACTTTTCTAATCCAACTCCTTGAAGGAACAGTCCTCCCCTTGGAAGGCAACTAGGGAAATATGTATCTTGGAAGTTGTTTGCAAATATCTTGAACCAGGAGAGGGAGCCAGTCATAGAGAAGAAGAGCAAAAGGGTAGAAAGAAACCATCAGTGATAACATTGCTGAGCCACTCAATCAGTTCAGCCCTGAAGGCTTCCAAACTCTGATTTGGCAATTATATGAACAATTCTACTCAAATTAATTTCTATTTCTTGCAGCAGCATGGGTCCTAAGCAGTACACAGGACATCCTGGAGACATACTAAGCCACCATGCAGGCCTGACAGTAACAGTGGGATTTTAGATAAAGGGAATTTTGAAGTTGGGTACAGTAGTGCATGCTTGTAATCCCAGCAATTCTGGACACTGAGGCAGCAGGATCCCAGCAACTTAGGAGGCCCTAAGCAATTTAGAAAGACCCTGTCTCAAAATAAAAACTTAAAAGGATTGGGGATGTGACTCAGTAGTAAAGTACCTCTCAGTTCAATTCCTAGTACCAAAAAATAAGAATGAAAAAAGGAAGAGGCGAGGGGGGGGATTTTGAGAAGATATTTGAGAGAATTCCTCAAGCCTTCCTGAGGGAGTTAAGAGGGCAATAGCACGGACAGATTCTAGGAAGAGAAACAGGCAGGACAGGTGCCCTCATGATCTGTCTTTGATCATTGCAATAGAAAAGCTGAGTGTGAAGGAGTGGCATTCACAATCTGAACTCCAAACATTTTAACTGTTAGTGAGAACTCCACCTGTTGTGTCTCAAAGGCCAATAGTCCCTTGAGAAGTGGTTTACATCTCTGTAAGTTGGCCAGTGAATGCCAAAGAACACTGACTACAAGAATGAGGACTAGGACCAGACTCCTGGCATACACGAAAAAGATTTAGAGATCAAAGGTAGCCCCCCTGCTTTTTTTTTTTTTTTTAATTCAAAACTGCAATAAGCTGCTAATTCACACCTTCTAGAATGGCTAAAATTTTAAGATCCTGACAATACCAAGTGTTGATGAGGTTCTGGAGCATCTAAAATTCTCATACAAGCCGGGCGTGGTGGCACACGCCTGTAATCCCAGCACTTGGGAGGCTGAAGCAGGAGGATCGCGAGTTCAAAGCCAGCCTCAGCAACTTAGGGAGACCCTAAGCAAGTCAGTGAGACCCTGTCTCTAAATAAAATACAAAATAGGGCTGGGGATGTGGCTCAGTGGTGAAGTGCCCCTGGGTTCAATCCCCAGTATCAATAAATAAATAAATAAATAAAAATAAAATAAAATTCTCATTCATTGCTGGTGGGAATGTAAATTGGTACAATCATGTATACAGTTAAACATACACTTATCATATGGCCCAGCAATTTCATTCCTAGGTCTTGACCCATGAGAACCATGTCCATAAAAAGACTCTTGCAGGAATGTGCATAGTAGCTGTATTCACAATTGACCGAATCTGGAAACAACTCCACTGTCTATCAAATGACACTGATGAATGAATAAACAGGTTGTGGTTTTCTGTAGTCATGTGATGGGATGAGCTACTGATACGCGTGACAATGTGGATGAATCACCAAAATGTTACACTGAATGAAAGAAGCCAGACCAAAAAACCTAATGTTTGATTTTTTTTAATTGTGTGATATCTTTTATTTATTTAGTTAGTTAGTTGTAGATGGACACAATACTTTTATTTTATTTATTTTTATGTGGTGCTGAGGATCAAACCCAGTGCTTCAACGTGCTAGGCAAGTACACTACCACTAAGTTACAACCCCAGCCCCTAATGTTTGATTTTATCTGTATCAAATTCAAGCAAAAAACCAAAACAAATCTATAATGACAGGAAGCAGATTGGTAGTTGTCTACGGCTGAAGATGAAATGGACAGAAAGGGGCCCAGGAAACGTTCTGAGGTGAGCGATGTTCTGTATCTTGATTGTGATGGAGATAGCATAGGTGTATGTGTTTGACAAATTTCACAAACTGCTCACTTAAAATGGTACGTTTTTAATGTAAGTTGTGCCTTGATAAAGCTGGTCTTTTTATTTGTGTTTTGGTTTTTGGTCCTGGGAATTGAATCCAGGGGTGCTTTATCACTGAGCTACATCCCCTGCCCTTTTTATTTTTTATTTTGAAAGAGGGTCTCGCTAAGTTGCTGAAGCTGGCCTCAAGTTTGTGATTCTCCTGCCTCAGCCTCCTGGGTTACTGGAACAATGCCAGCTGATGAGGTCGATTTTAAAACAAAGTGTAGGATATTTTAAAATGTCCATTATCACCCTTATCCCTTCTGCTGTCAAATCATTTCCTACTGACTTGTGATTTTTTTAGAGAGTTGGAATGATGGGTTTTTATCTCCATCTTCCCTTTGGAGTTCAGCAAGGTACCTGGGATATAGTCTGTTCTCAGTAAACATCTACAGGAGCAAAGACACTGGGAAGTTAATGAGGAGTTCTGGAACACCTTGAAAGATTAGCAAATTAGATGAGGTAAACTTGCCAAGGAGATTAGATCTGGGGCCATGGGGTCTCTGTGTACAACAGGGATCCCAGCACTGAGCAGGTCAGCAGAAACCTGCAATTGAAGAGCCAAACCTGTAGATGTATTTAGGGTTCTCCAAATTAGATTGTTAAAAAAGTGATTAATAAGCCAGGTGCGGGGGCACACACCTATAATCCCAGTGACTCAGGAGGCTGAGGCAGGAGGATCGTGAGTTCAAAGCCAGCCTCAGCAACTCAGCAAGGCCCTAAGCAACTCAGAAAGACCTTGTCTCTAATAAAAATATAAAAAAGGGGCTATGGATATAGCTCAGTTGGTAGAGTGCTTGCCTTGCAAGCACAAGGCCCTGAGTTCAATTCCCAGCACTGGAGAAAAAAAAAATATATATATATATACATATATATACATGCATGTATATATATATATATGTATGTATATGTGTGTGTATATATATATATGGATTGGGGATGTTGCTCAGTGGTTAAGTACTGCTGTTCAATCCCTAGTATCAAAAAGAAAAGTGATTAATAAATGAGAGCTACCAAGTGGTTAATGAGCTGAGTATTCTAACAAACACACAACTTAGCTGGTGGGTTTCAAGAACATGTAAATGACTTTTCACTTCTGAGCCACAGGGCATAATAGCTTTCAGCCATTTAATAATACACTGTTAGACTGGACCATGTGAAATTACCACTGTTAGCTTCTTGACATATTCTTTGACATACAAAATTGGCACGTTCATATGATTCAGCCTACAACCTTTTACTTGACAAGTTGCTTTCATATGTGATATGAATCAACCCTCAAAAAAGTCTTCCTTTTGGACTGGGTGTAGTTTAGTGGTAGAGTGCTTATCTAGCATGCCCCAAGCCCTGAGTTTGATCCCTATCCCTGCAGGAGAGAAAAAGTCTTCTCCTTAGTCTTCTCCTTAGGCAGGTTCCAACAGCTCTGTTTATCTGATAGGGACAATTGAGGTTCCACTGAGTGGTCAGTGACTTGCTTAAGGTTTCATGAAGAGTAGGTAGAACAGCTTGGGCTGACATTGAGATTTTCTCATTTGGGCTCCTCTCTTCTCCAGCCTAGTCTACTGAAAACATCTGGACTGTGAGGAAAGGAATCTGGTTTAAACCATGTAGTGTGTGGTGACACCATGGTACAACATTTCCAGAAATCTATTTGGCAGTATATACAAAGAATCTTTAAAATGTTCCCTTGAACTTGGGGATGCCTCTCTTAGGAGTCTAAGATTCATGCACAAAGATGTTAATCCTGGTCTCTAATAGGGAAGAAAAAAGCTAGAGTCAGCCTAAAAGCTCAACAGTAGGAAAATGTTTAAATAGTTAAGTCTGAGCCGGGCATGGTGGTGCACGCCTGTAATCCAAGCGACTCTGGAGGCTGAGTCAGGAGGATCGCGAGTTCAAAGCCAGCCTCAGCAACTTAGCGAGGCCCTGAGCAACTCAGTGAGACCCTGTCTCTAAATAAAATACAAAATAGAGCTGGGGATGTGACTCAGTGGTTACATCCTGGGTTCAATCTCTGGTTCTAAAAAAAAAAAAAAAACCAAAAACAAATAAATGGTTAAGTCTGGCCAATGGGGCTTTAGACATTAATGGACTCCAGCTGATTCCCTCCCAAGTTTATTCAGAACCTAAGTCATTCTTTGTACTGTCACTGATGAATTCCTTTTGTATTTCTCCAAGAGAAGGTTCTCAAGCTGTGCTGAACTGGGGCTGCTGGATTGCTTAGTAAATCAAAAATCAGTTGTTAAAATGCTATCTTTCTAAAAATATATAATGGAGAAAAAATGTATATACAAAAAAATCAACGCCACTGAAACTGTTTATGAGGAATTTTTATAGGAAATATTTCAGGATAATGGAATTTACAAAAAGGCAAAGCAAACCAAGTAGTAGAGTGGTAGGATTGTCGGGTAATTTTGATTTTCTTTGTTTTTTTCTGAATTTCTCCCCAATTTTCTCCAGTGAGCATAAAATACATTCACAATCAGAAAATAAGTAATTTTTAAGTAAAAGACAAAGGAAAGCAGTAGCTTCATCAGCAAAAAAGACAGGATCCTCTTAGTGGGAAAATTAACATCTTCAGGCTCCCTTATAAAGGTGGACAAGTGGCCAGAGCCATTGTGTGCAAACCGTGTGGAGGACTGTACCCACTCATTGCCTTGGTCTCTTCGGAAGGAAAGGTAGTCCTTGGCCATCATTTATCTTATTTGTGCAAGGTTTCATGGGCAAAGTAGGAGATGGAGCTAAGAATGGAGTGTGGGCTTCTCGTGTTTGAGAGGTTGTATTCTGTGTGAAACATCTGACCGTCTGCAAAGCACTCATTTACAAATTTTGATTAAAAAGGTTTAATGTGAGAATTTACACCTGTCTACCTTATATGTAATACAGAGAACTGTGAGAATTTGTATCAGTACACCTCGCCTACACAGAGAGAAATTCTTGCATTCACACTATTCTATTGCCTTACATAATTCTAGAACATTCTTCCACCATATTTAGAGCATATTTGGTTCTACAAATAACTGAAGCTGACATTTTGGCTGAAAATCTTTGTAAAAAAAAATGCAGTAGTCTTCCCTGGTTTCTTAGCATTGGACTTGATTTCACATTTTGAAAATAAGGGGTGATTATCATTATGAACCAGAGCTATAACCCAGCAAATGGCCTTGTTCTTAATTCTGCACCTGCTTTTTCTGTATTTGCAAGCATGTCCAGACTGATAGCATAAACTCTTATATGATAGTCATCTCCTTTCTACAGCAGCCTAACCCCTTTGAATTAACTGTTTTGAATTTTAACTTCCCTTGTGAGAACTGTGTGTAAAAGAGAATAGGGTTCAAAAGACAACTTCTCTTACAAGCTAAGTGCGTGATACTTAATGCTTGAGCACTTAAACTTGGTCTTATTAAAAGTTTAAGTTTAGAGAGACAATATTTGCAAAACTACACATCTAATAATGGATTAGTAACCAAAATATACAAGGAGTTCAACTCAATAGCAAGAAAACAATCCAATTTTAAAATGGGCAAAGGATTTGAATAGACATTTCTCAAAAGAAGACATACAAATGACCAACAGATAAATAAAAAATGATCAACTAATTAATTTACTAATTATTAGGGAAATGCAAATTAAAACCACAATAATTACACCTGTTAGAAAGGCTATTATCAAAAAGATAAAAGACAAGTATTGGTGAGTATGTGGAGAAAAGGATACACTGTTAGTGGAAATGTAGATGAGTAAAGACATTATGGAAAATGGTATGCAGATTTCCTCAAAAATTAAAAATAGAACTACCATATGATCCAGCAATCTCACTTCTGTTTATATATCCAAAGGAAATAAGTGTGTCAAAGAGACCTCGGGACCCCCGTGTTTATTGCAGCATTGTTCATAGTAGCTAAGAAGTGGAAGTGACCGAAATGTCTATCAACTGATAAGTGGATTGAAAAAAATGTGGATCTATACAGTGGAATACTGTTCCACCTTTCAAAAGAAGGAAATCCTATCTTTTTTACAGTGTGGATGAACCTGGAGAACATTATGCTAAGTGAAAAAAGAAACAGAAAGAGCAATACAGCATGATCTCACTCTTGTGGCATGTCACGTCTAACTCACAGAAGCAGAGGGTTCCAATGGTGGGGAGTTACAGGTGGGGGCGAGGATGGCAGAGAGAAGTGTTGGGTAAAGGGTAAAATTTTCAGTTAGATGGGGGAACTTTAAGCCTTGGTTAAAAATCTTTTATTTTTCTTTGTTTTCACTTTAAATGATTAATGTTTGCATTTTATAACAAACACATATTATCTTTGTATTCAGATAAAAGGCAAGGAAATGTTATTCCTAAGTTTTACAGATTAAATAAAAATACAAGTTTTTCATTTGAAAGATAAGTATGCTGTTGATGTTTTGGGAAATGATTTAAGAAATTTGTTTTCAAAAAGAATCCTCAATTCTGACTTAAAACATGTATGAGTTTGTCAAGGCTGACATAGCAAAGTGCCACAGTGGAGTGACTGAAACACCAAAATTTAGTTCCTCACTCTTCTGGAGGCCAGAAGTTCAAGGTCAAGGTGTTCACAGTTGTGGTTTCTTAGGACAGACTGCTCTCCTTGGCTTGCCGGTGGCTCTGTGTCTCACATGGTCTTCTGTGTGTGTGTTGTCTGTTCTAAATTCTTCTTATAAGGACACCAGTACTTGGTTGGGTCCCACCTTCTCAATTCTATTTTAACTTAATTACCTATTTAAAGACCTTGTCTTCAAATACATTCACATTCTGAGGGAGTAGGGGTTACGGCTTCTCAATGTGAATTCAGACCATAACAAATAGCATGCCTTTCTTGTTCCCAGAATCAAGTATGGCCTGCCCCGACTCCCACTCTCTTCTTTCTCGGCTGTAACTCCATAGAAGAAATACCAATGCTGGTGGAAGGTGCTGGCACACACAGCTGTGGATCCTCACATTCATGCCGTGCTTCCTTGACAATTTCATACATCTGCTTGATCATTGCACATATGGAAACTGAGGTCCAGGCAGCCTCACTTGCAGGCAGACCAGCTGACAGCCTGCTTTTTCCAAAGGGTGACTAAGTAGAAGCAGGCTCTGTAAGCAGACCCTTTCACTGCTTAAGGAATTAGGGAGTCCCGCCCTTGACCCCTTTTCTACACAGTCCAAAGCTTGGGCTAGGAACCCGTCTTCAAGTTACATCCAAGAGCATTCACAAAGCAGATTGTCCACAGGGAGTCTGCACACTACTTGAAGAGACATAGCAAACACAGGAAATAATCAGAAAATGAAAGACAAGTATCAAAGGCTTCGCTGCCTGAATTGAAAGTCAACTTGCCCTCACTGGCCAGGGTCAAACTTCCTTCCTTGCCAACTATGTTAAGCAGACAAACAGCTGGTGCCAATCTGCCAGATAGCATTCTGCCTTATGGCGGCTTTTCCAGAGACCCATGCGGCGGGGGGAAGAGATGCAGGAACCTCCAGAGTGTGCAATGCCAGAATCATGCAAGCAGGAACTAAGCAGAGGGCCTGAGCAGGAAGCAAGTGTTAGCCATTTCCCCTGTTTCTCCAGTTGTGCATAGATCTGACTCTTCATTCGGTGCTCTTTGCATTATACTCTTCTTGAATCTCCAAATATACTTCCTCTAATATTTCCCCCATTTTCTAGCAAAGGATTATTCTGTATGCATATGCATAGACACATAGGGACATACTGCAAACTGAGCATTCATGTTTAGAGTTAGTTTAATAAAACGGTGAAGTCAATCTTACTATTTGCTAATACTCATAATTATTCTTGGGTTATGAGGTCAGTAACCATAAATAAATGGTAACCAATTCTCCCACTACCAAATTTGAGCAGGATAAAGCTGGACTACTATATACCAGGCACTGTGGTTGGTGATGAGGATGTCGGAATGAAGGCCAAGAAGAGCTGGCATACTTGAAAATCTTGCGGCATGCTCTGTGATGAGCTCCAGGCCTCACAGGAATCCTCCCAGGAGCTAGATTGTAGATTGTACTTTCAAATATGGTCATAGTTACTTAGATTGTTACTACATCTACTAGATTGTAGATTGTACTTTCAAATATGGTCATAGTTATCACCATGCACCTTCCTGATTGGTGGAGTGTATTTTGGCACCCACCACCTTGAATGTGGGCAGGGCTTGTAAATGCTCTGTTAGAATACTGAGGAAGTAGTGCTCATTCCCTTCCAAGAATAGCTCCTCACTGTCTACCACTGTCTGCAGTTTCCTCTTCCTGTTTCTTGGAATGGTGTCTCTGCCAAGGCTCCCTCTCAGACCCCAGCTGCCATGCTCCAAGAAGTCCGAGCCATGTGGCAAGGCCTCATGTTGGCATTCCAGTTGAAGGCCTAGATGAGCTCCAGACGATCGCCAGCATCAATTGCCAGCCATGGTGAGAAAGGCATCTTGGATGTCCAACCCAGGGGAGCTTCCCATGATGAGCCCCAGCTGCCATCTGAGTACAACAATGTCAAAGACCCCAAATGAGAACCACCCAGCTGAGCCCAGTCAAATCACAAAGCTATGAGAGAGAATAATGAATTATTTTAAGTTGCTAAATGTGACTTTGTGATGGTTTGATATGCAGCAGAAGTGATTTGGATTAGGAAGTATAGGTATGAGTTTTCATGTCCATTTGACAGGTGGGAACTGAATCCCAAGGTGAGTTAGAAATTTACCACCTTTGAAGAGCTGGAAGGTGGCAGAACTAGCACATAAACTCAAGCAAGGATGATGCTGCAGAGTTTCCAGACATGATTCCTTCCCTGTATGAACTCCCAGTCTGGGATGAGAGACAGGTGTGGGAGGCCACATACTTCCAGGGTGGGTGCACATTCAGAAGCAAGGGGACCCATGTTTTCCACATTGTCTTGCCACCTCTCTAGCCTCCGTAGCACCCGCCCCTCCTTTGAATCCCCTACTCAAGCCCCAATGGACTTCCTGCCCTCTGATAAGTCATGCCTCTGAGTATTTACCTAAAACTCTCCTCTCCACCCACCTAAGGCTGAGTAATAGTTTTTTATTAGTGTGTGGTTAAGATGACTCCTCCTCTAAAGTGATCCCTGACTTCCCCACTATTTCCCTTACACGGTGAGGTGTCCCCCGACCCCCATAGCACCTCACTTTAACCCTACCTTCTGCTTTCACTATGCTGCATTAAAATGGCCATTTTTACAGCCTGGTCCCTTCACATCAGGAAGCTCCAGGGGAAAAGAACACGTAGCTCTCATGCCTAACATAGAGCCTGGCACTTTCTAGATGCTCAGTAAATATTAGCTTAATATGTGGCACAGTGAATTGCTCATTGTTCAAAGAAGGCCTCACAGAGGCAATGACATTTCAAGGGACTCAGTTAGATTGCCAGGAACTTGCCAGGTCAGTAGTTTTCACCCAGGTTCAGAAAGGCAACAAAACTACCAATGAAACTTTTTTCATCATAATGGACATCAGCAGCAGCATCACCATCCTGAGGGCCAGCAGGGGTTCTCCGATTTTGACATGTTTTAACTCTTTTGGTCCTCTCAGCATCCACTACCTGTATAAAACCCCAACCCTAAAACTGGCATCCTCAATCCTACAGTATCTGCTATAGGCCTACCTCTCCACTCAAGCCTCTGTCCCTTTTCCATGTGTCCCTACACTCTAGCCACCCCAAACCACTGGTAATTCCTGAAGACCTAGTTGCTGTTTCATGCCTCTTTGGGGTGGGCCATTGTCTCTTGCCCACCCAGTGAGTTTGTTTGTTTTTCACTGCTTTTGAAGTACTGAGCATGGAACCCAGAACCTCATGCTTACTAGGCAAGTGCACTGAGCTTTATCTCTGTCCCCACCCCATCCCCCACCACCGTAAGTTTTAATCACTTTTCAAGACCCAGTTCAAACACCACTTCCTCTGGGAAACTTCCTCCTGCTTCAGGACACACTGGTTACTCCCCTCTGTGGACCATCCCTTGACTCTGCATTAATCCCACAGATATACACAGAGTACTGCTTTGGGCCAGGCATTCTGCTAAACCCTGCATGAACAGGGAACTTCTAGTCCATGGAGGTGACAACCACAGCTACCTGCTACCTAACTGCATTTCCCTGGAAGTCCTCCTGCAAATGTCCCTTGCATTGCAAGTATCTTTCTCAAGCTCTTAAGTGATCATGATAAACTGATTAGCACAGTGGCCAGCATCCGTGATTATCTCCAATCCGGGTTGGTTGCACAATGGTCAGTTCCAGGCAGAGAAACCCAGTAATGTCTCAGCAAGGTCTCCTGGGTGCTAATGGCTCTCAACCATTAGCACCAACCAATGGCTCAACCAATGGCTCTCAACCAATGGCTCTCAAGCATGCAGGGTGGGGAGGAAGCTGGAGGACTTTCCAAACAGACCTCTGAGCCCCGCGCCCAGAGTTTCTGATCCAGCAGTCCAGAACATCGTCGTAGAATTTGTATTTCACACAGGTGATTATGGTGCTTCTGGACTGGGAGCCATACACTGAAAATCAGTCAGTAAAAAGATTCCTAGAGATTTGCACAAATTCCTAGAGAATTCCCTCAAAGGAGAAATTATCCAGCATTTGTGTTTTCTGCTTCTCTGAAGCCCTCACTTCAACAGTGATCTCCTGTCACCTCTGTTGTGAGTTTTGAAGACTTGGACAAGTGCGGGAGTGAAAACATGAATCTACATGAAAAGTGATAACCAATACTAGTTTTGTGCCTGTAGGCGAAGAGCCGGAAATGCTTTGGCATTAGCAGCCCCTAGTTGTAATTATTCCTGTTTTATAGAGAAAGAAATGGAGGTACCAAGCAGCTGTGACTGCTATTTAAGGAGAAGACAGATACTGAATATGGGGAAAAAAAAAAGTGTATATACGAGTGGAAAAAAAGTAATGTAATGAATCCCCAATGAGTAATGTAATGTCTCAACTCTAGGGGATCTGACCATGGCAGTGGTTCTCGAACTTGAGTGTGCCTCAGAATACCTAGGAGACCTGTCAAAATAGAGAAGGCAAGAGTATCATCCCCCCTCTAGAATTATTAAGACTTTGCCATATTGGAAAATCTTCTGATGCCAGGGCAGAGCCTGTACCTAATAAACTCACAGAGGTGGGTTTTTGTTTGCTTTTTGTTTTTATTGTGTTCGCATGTGTGTGTGTTGGTCAGTATTGAACCCAGGGAGATAGATTTTTGCTGTTTTCTCCAAATAGCCATGGGGAGCACTGCAAAAAGGGTACATGAATAACATAACTCATTTGGGGCTGTGAGCAGTGGTACACACCTGTAAGTCCCAGCTACTTGGGACTTGGGAGGCTGAGCAAAGAGGACTGCTTGTGCTCAGAAATTTGAGGCCACCGTGAGCAACACAGCAAGATCTACTCTTTTAAACAACAAAACTGTAACTCATGTCACAGTCCTGTGTGGGCCCATCAAAGAAAGAGTGCAACGTAGTATGCCATTTGGAAAACTCTTTGATAATTTCTAATAGAAGTAAATGTTTGCTCACCCTGTGGCCCAGAAAATGTATTTGTTTATGTAAATGTAGATGTTCACCCCAGAGAAATTAGAATTTATATCCACCAAAAAAAAAAAAAAAATCCAGAACATTCGTCAATGCTTTATTCCTAATATCCAGGAAAGGAGAGAAGGAAACAAGAGAGGAAGGAAGGAAAGAAATAACCAAGTGCCCATCAACAGGTAAATGTAAATTTTAAAACGTGACACAGTGTAATATTAACTCAACAATAAGAAGGAAGGAGCTGCTGATATGAACTACTTGTATTCTCAACAGAATGAGTCTCAAAGGAGTTACTTCGAGTGAAAAAAAAAAACTGGACACAAACGAGAACATTCTGCCTTATTTTGTAGTATATGAAGTCCAAGTTCAGGTAAAACTGATCAACAGTGGCAGAAAGCAGAACACTGGTCGCCTGAAGCCGAAAAGGAGGGCGCTGCGGGGCGGCAGCAGGAGGGAAGTTTCTGAGGGGATGGGCATGTTCCATTCGTTGGCGGGCGATGGTTACACAGGTGCGCACATACATAAAATTAATGGAGCTGCACGGTACGGTCTGGACATTCCGCCGTATGTAAGTTAAACTTCAGTGAAGTCCTCGGAGCACACATCCGCAGCCGCGCCCACGCAAAATCCCAGGAGACTCAGTGCCAGCTGTGACCCAGGTCTTGCCCACTTGGGAGAGGCCGTGGCCCCAGGCGTCCGGTTTCCTCTCCGCGCCAGTCCAACTTCCGTGCGTCTCCGAGCGCAGGGACCGCTGAGGCCTCTCTGGAGAGCGCCGGCCAGCGGGTCCCGCGCTGGGTCCCGCCACAGCTGGCGCGGGTCTCGTGCCCGGAGGTTGCAAACGAGTGCGCCCCGCCCTCCCAGCGCCGGAGACCGCCGCGAGGGCCCCGCCCCGCCCGCCCGCCCGCCTAGCCCTCCCCTCCTCATCTGGTCCCCGGTCCCGGGCCGGGGAGGCGGCCAGCGGGCTGGGGCCACGCGATGTCGCATGGATCGGGACTCGTCCGCACCACGTGCAGCAGCAGCAGCGCGCTGGGACCCGGGGTGGGCGCGAGCCAGCCCTCGGAGGGGCTGCTGGACTCCGTCTACCCCCGCACCCAGGGGGCCCTGCTCAAAGTGGCGCAGATGGTAAGAGAGGGCGGACGCGGGGCCGGGGTCACCCCGAGCGCCCGGGCAGCACTGGGCCGGGGAGCGCGCGCGCCGGCCGCTGGACCTGGCCGGAGCCCGGAGTCTCGCGCGGCCGGCGGGCGGGCTGGGGCCGCGCCGCCGAAGCCGAGTCCCCGGGAAAGTTGCCGGCGCAGCCCGCGACCGAGCCGGGCCCCCACGGTGCCCGCCCAGTTGCCGCCCGCCCGCGCGATCTCGGGCCCCGGGCTCCCCAGCCCCCTCTGCGGCGCCTGACCCGCGGCCCGAGTTCCTCGTCGCCTTCCTTCCTCTTCTCGGGGCCGCGCCGCTTCGAACCCGCGCCGGGGAGGAAGAGTCGCCTGGCCAGCGGGCTGAGCCGGCCAAGCCCCACCTCCCGGCCGCGGCCTCCCCTCCCCGGCCGGCGCCGCGGGGCTTCCCCGCTCCGGGCGCAGTTGCTCCCCAGAGACGAGGTCGCAGGGTTTTGCGTTCCCTTCGGTGGTGGGGCTGGGCCGGGAGAGTTGGGACCCTGGGACCGCCTTCGTGTCCCCTGCGCTCTCCAGTTCCAAGGGAGGGCCCAGGAAGGCAGAGGATCGTTTGGGAAAGGTCGGTTCCGAGGGGCTGGTCCTGTTTGGGGAAACCAGTCTCCTGACCGGAGTCCGCGGGAGCTGGGCGGGACAAAGTTGCGGTCTCTCCGAGTGACCACCGCAGCACCAGGGCCTGGCGGCTGCAAGTTGCCCGATCTGTTCTCTTGTTCTCTACTCTTTTCTCCCTCCCATATTTTTTTCTTTGAAAATACTTGATCGTAAATACCTTTCCGTTTGTATGATGTGTTTTGAAACTGGGTTGGGCTGTTGGTGACTCTTGAGCTCAGCAAAAACTGTAAAGGGGGAGGAAGTTTTTGAGATGTGGGGAAAGAAGTGTGGCGATAGGAATAAGGCTCATAGAACCAGAAGCTGGGGCCTGCGAAAGTGGAGCAGCCTCTCTGGAGCTGGACATGGGCGGGAGCCCTTTATGCTTCCGCAGCTCTTATTCCAGATGCTGAATGTGGAATAGTATTCACATTCAGCGTGTGAAAAAGTGTCTCTTCTTCCCTGCCTGGGGAGATCCAGAGTGACCTGAACTTCTTCTCTAAGAAGGTGCCTAGATGAACCCAAAAGTAGGAAGTAGAGGCATTTTAGCAACTACAACAAAGGCCTGGTGCTGAGCAGGGCATTTTTGTTTTTCTTTTTCTTTCCTTCTTTTTATTCTTTGGGGAAGGGCAAATAAGAGATTCGATCAGCTAAATGGAGCAGACAGCCCACTCCCTCCTGGGGTGAGATAGACCCTACTGAGCTTTGGAAGTGATGAGTTTGGTGGGCACAGATTGGGATCAGAAGCTTCCATCTTGGCCCATGTGTTTGGTGGACAGAGATGTCAGGGGATGTCCTTGTTGGTCTGTACTTTGGTAACAAAGGTGGAGGTGAGAAGCTGTCATGAGGTTGAGGAACCAATGGTATTGGGGGATGAGAGACCTATATCTCTCATTCCAAGCGCTTCAACTGGCCCTTGTGTCAGGTTGCATGTGACAATCAGTGATGGGGCTTGTTATTCAAAAGAAGAGAACAAAGACTTGAACAGTACTTTATCTGGCTGTTGCTGTTCTTTAAACCATGCCATCCCTGCAGGATGGCCAGGTAGCCAAAGCCAGTTTGATCAGACCCTGTGGGAGTGAAGTTGCCCTTCCAGGGTGGTCACTTTATATAATAGACCTCTTAGGACTGTCTGCTCGGGCCTCTTGTCTAACTCCTTTCTGTTCTTTTTCTCTTTTCTGGGGTTCCTACTTGGACATTTGATGTTCATTTGTCTTTATTTCTGGAAAGTACTTGCTTAGCCAAGCTTTAACTTTGAGGAAAGACAGAAGCAGCTAAAATGGTGCCACCCTTTGGGCACTCTGTGCATGGGTGTGTGTGTGTCTGTCTGTCTCTCTCTTTCTCTCTCTCTCTCTTTTGTACTGGAGATTGAATCCAGGGACCTTAACCACTGAGCCACATCCCCAGCCCTTTTTTAAAATATTTTATTTAGAGACAGGGTCTCCTCCCTAAGTTGGTTAGGGTCTCTCTAAGTTGCTGAGGATGGCTTTGAATTCGAAATCCTCCTGCCTCAGCCTCCAGAACTTCTGGGATTATGGGTGTGTGTCACTGCACCCAGGAGTGGGGTGTGGGAAAATCTCTCATTTTGACTACAGATGTCTCCATGCAGGCCCTTTTGTCTTTGGCTTCCTGAGAAGTATTTTCATCATGGGTTGATCAACGGACCTTTCAATGTGTTCCCTTAAGAAGGAATTCAGAGCCAGGCGTGGTGGTGCACGCCTGTAATCCAAGCGACTTGGGAGGCTAAGTCAGGAGGATCGCGAGTTCAAAGCCAGCCTCAGCAACTTAGCGAGGCCCTGAGCAATTCAGTGAGACCCTGTCTCTAATAAAATACAAAATAGGGCTGGGGATGGGGCTCAGTCGCTGAGTGTCCCTGAGTTCAATCCCTGGTTCCAAAAAA
>JAJEJO010004045.1:104718-118355 GCA_020662805.1 Glaucomys volans
CCAAAAAAAAAAAAAAAAAAAAAAAAAAGAAGGAATTCAGAGGCTGTGTCTTTAGAGAACAGCTTTCCATGCCTTGGGTGGGCCTCCTCTGAATCCTCCCCTACCAGAAAATGAGAAGAGTAGAGAAAAGGAAGAAAGCAGGTCTCTAAGTGACTGATGGTACTTGTCGTGTCATTTATCCATGTACAAATCTTACAATGCTGTGACCACAAAGGCTTCACTTCTTTCATCATCCTTCTTAGACCAGGGATATAGTCACAATTCTTGACTTAAAGGAACTTAAAAAAAAAAGAAGAGCTATTTTTTCAGCCCTCCTATTGCTCTTGATAATGTACAAGGAATTGTATGCTGTGTGCCATGTATATATCTTCTCACTAAACGTTTTTAAGAAACCAGTGGAGACATATCTTTTTTTTGTTTTTTGTTTTTGCGGTGCTGGGGATTGAACCCAGGGCCTTGTGCTTGCAAGGCAGGCACTCGACCAACTGAGCTATATCCCCAGCCCCTGGAGACATATCTTTGACAGATGAGGAAACTGATTGAAAGGTTAAGACCTACTAAACCCACACAGCAGTCAGCAGCAGCGGTAGTGCCTACCCAGGCCCAATGGCCTCATGTCCGCAGAACATATAACTCCTGCAGTTGTTGCTTGTTAACAGATTCAAAACCAAAGTGAGATAACTTTACACCCACAAAGATGACATTAACTTAAAAAGAGAGATAATAACAAATGGCAAGAATGTGGAGGATGTGAAGAAATTGGAACTCTGGCATATTGCTGATGGGAACGTGAAGCAAGCTATACCCAGGAGATGGAAAAACATAGGTTCACCCAAAGACTTATATGTTCCTATTTGTTTGCAGTACTATTATTCATAATAGCCTGTGGTGGGAACAGCACCAATGTCCATCAAATGATGAATACATAAATACTAACAATAAGGCAAGTGACATATTCATACAGTGGAATATTATGTAGCCCAAAACAGTGGAGACTGAAGTACCAACACGTGAACTGAATGGATGACCTTTGACAACACTGGGCTAAGTGAAAAAAGTCAGTCACAAAAACCCATGGTTTTACTTGCATAGATGATTGAGAAGAGGCAAATTTATAGACACAGAAAGTAAACTAGTGGTTGCTTAGGGCTGGACATGGTTGGTGATAGAAAATAAGAAGTGATTGCTAATAGATAAGGTTTGGGGGGGCATAATGAAAAATGTTCAAAGACTGATTGTAGTGATGGTTGCACAACTCTGTAAATCATTGAATTTTACACTTTAAATAAGTGAATTGCACAGTATTTGAATTATGTCCCAATTAGCCATTAAAAAGAGAGATCTAGAGAGGAGGTTGAGGGGGCATAGTGCTCTGCATGCAGCCCCAGGGTGTGGGGAGCACAACTGTGTTCCAGGAAACCCCTTTGGGTCCCCACTGCACCCACCATTAGAGGAAGGACTGTCCACTTCAGGCCTTACAGAGTCTGGGCTGAAGGGCCAGGTCACCAAGAGGCCTGAGCTGGAAGAGGTGCCCTTGGCTGGCCAGAAAGAGAAAAGTTGGTAGATGGTCACCTAAGGGAACAGGATCAGAGGCGAATCTTGACACATGATCGTGTTGGGAGTCCCCATTTGCTCCTTTATACAGTATTTTAAATTTGGAGATACGTGATATGTTGGAGATGGTGGAAAGGAAAAAGATGTAGTAAGAAACAAGCCAGTATTGGGTCAGTTCTTTTTTTTTCTTTAATTGATGCATGATAATTGTACCTATTTATGGGGCATAGAGTGATATTTTAATACATATGATGTGTATTGATCAATTTAGTCATTAGCATATCCATCACCTCAAACATTTATCATTTTTTGTTTTTTGTTTTGTTTTGTTTTGTTTTGTTTTTGCGGTGCTGGGAATTGAACCCAGGGCCTTGTGCATGCAAGGCAAGCACTCTACCAACTGAGCTATATCCCCAGCCCATTTATCATTTTTTGTATCAAAGATAGAACCCAGAGTGCTTTACCACTGAGCTGCATTTCCAGCCCTTTTTATTTTATTTATTTATTGAAACAGGGTCTTGCTAAGTTGCTTAGAGCCTTACTAAGTTGCTGAGACTGGCTTTGAACTTGCAACCCTCCTACCTCAGCCTCCCAAGCCGCTGGAATGACATGAGTGCACTACCACACCTAGCTATCATTTCTTTTTGAGACAGTTTTTCATCTTCCCACCCCAGACATTTAGCAACTGGTTTCATTTCATTCACTGAGCATCTGCTATACAGTTAACTCAGTTGTGCGCAGTATGGCTGTTAACAAGGTAGACCTACGCAGAAAAACAAAGGTCGTGGCATTTGCACAACCATAATATGGAATGAGAATGAGAATGTAGTTCACAGGCAGCAAAGATTAAAATCTCAGCGTCTTCCAAGAGGTTCATCTATTTATTCAGCAAATATTTATTTGCACCTACTGTGTGCTGTGGAAAGAAGACTAAACAAAACAGCTCAGCCCAAGCCCTCCTTATTCTCTAATAGAGAAAGCAAACTTTAATCAAATGGCTGTAAGTGTATGTAGTCATCCCTTGGTACCTGTCAGAGTTGATTCCAGGACCCACCTCAGATAACAGAATACACAGGTAGATGCTCAAGACCCTTGTATAAAACAGTCACACAATTACCAGGGACTTCCACACATCCTCTCATATGTTTTAAATCTACCTTACTTACAATAACTAAGGCAATGCAAATGCCATGTAAATAGGGATACTGCAATTGTTTAGGGAATAATGACAAAAAATTATGTTCATGTTCAGTGCAGATGAGACAAGAGTACCACCTATAATTACAGGTTGGGACAATAGCTGGAGAGGAGAGGTACTCAGTGGCAGAGATCATGTGCTAGGGAGTGTGACCTTCCTGGGAGGCCAGGAATGACTTTTCTGAGGAAGGGATATTTGATGTGAATTTGGGGAAGCAGAATTACAGAAAGAAGAAAATATGGATAATGTCCCTGAGTCTGTAGGAAAGAGTATCATGTCAGATTGGATGAGTCTGGAGAAGTATGCAGGGATCAGACGCCAAGTCTGCAGATCATGGTGAAGATACCGTCCTTATTCAATGAAAATCAGAAGTGTTCAGTGTCAACTTACCATTGATGTAGTTCTCAACTGGTGGCTGTACTGCCCCCTAGAGATCATTTTGGAATTCCATGGGAACTTTTGGGTTGTCACAGGAATTAGGGTCATATTACATACAGGAGAGTAATGAGAGTACTTCAAAATATTTTGTTTTCTAAAAAGATTTTTTTGTTGTTGTTCTGAAAGAAGATTAAAGGAACCTACCCAGGTTGGATGGCACCTTGGATGTGAGCCAGTTTGATCAGACCCCATGGGAGTGAAGTTGCCCTTCCAGGGTGGTCACTTTATGTAATAGACCTCTTAGGACTGTCTGCTCGGGCCTCTTGTCTAACTCCTCTCTGTTCTTTTTCTCTTTTCTGGGGTTCCTACTTGGACATTTGATGTTCATTTGTCTTTAGTTCAGTTAAGTTTTCTGGCAGAAGGTGGGTCCTATATACCCCAAGGTCAGGGCAATTCTGGGCTTCACTTTAGGAATTGACAGCACAGGTACAACTGGAACTAGACTGTGAGGGTTCTCCACCTCTGATGTAGCTGTGAATAGACCTGCGAATGGAAAATGGCCCAACATAACCCAGAACGGGCCACACCTTTGTGCTCTGACTTAACTGTACATGGTAGAGGGTGGAGGGGCTCTGGCTTGGCTCATACTGTGGTTTGGCTGTTTGTCCCCCAAAGGTTCGTGTGCAGGAAGGTTGGTCCTCAGTTTGGCAGTGGGAGGAGGTAGATCTAGTAGGGGGTCTTTATGTTTGAGGGGGCATGTCCCCGGAAGAGCTTATGGGATCCCAGCATTGGCTTCCTTTATTGAGATGTGACTTCTTCCTCTTGCCAGTCTCCAGCATGTGCCATGGGGTCTTTGCCAGAGGCTGTACCATGCTGTTTGGACTTTCATCTTCTAAAAGTGTGAGCAAATTAAGCCTCTTCTTTATTAAGCGAGCCTGCCTTCAGTATTTTATTATAGTAATGAAAAATGCACTAATACAGGTCCCAAGTGTGATCTGCACACCCACCTCCTACCTCCTGGAATATGGAGCATTCATTAACATAAAGAACCTCACAGCCAGTATTCTTTGGCCCCCAACCCAATCCTGAATCCAAGAGCAAGAAACTACTTTCTGCCAATGGCCAAATAAAAAAATAAAAATAGGGGCTGGGGTTGTAGCTCAGTGGTGGAGTATTTGCCTCGCACATATGAGACGGTGGGTTTGATCCTCAGCCCTACATAAAAATAAATAAATACAGGTATTGTGTCCATCTGCAACTAAACATATTTTTAAAAATAATAATAGTAAAGTTCCAGGCCTCATTCTTTAAAAAACAAAACAAACAAACAAAAAAAACAGTAGTACTTGTTCATTGGAGAAACTTCAGGTAACACAAAGAAGAAAACAGACTTTCCCGTTCCTTCCCTCCCCCCAAAAAATTCATATTTAAATTAACTTTATAGTATTTTATAATAGATACATGTAATCTTGTTGTTTTTGTTTAATTAGGATGATGCTATACATGTTTCATAAGATGTTTATTTTTTATTTTATTTTATTTTTTTTGGAACCAGGGATTGAACTCAGGGACACTCGGCCACTGAGCCACATCCCCAGCCCTATTTTGTATTTTATTTAGAGACAGGGTCTCACTGAGTTGCTTAGGGCCTCGCTAAGTTGCTGAGGCTGGCTTTGAACTCGCAATCCTCCTGACTCAGCCTCCCAAGTCGCTTGGATTACAGGCGTGCGCTGTTTATTTTTGACTCATGTGTAATGAATGTTTTCTCCTAGGGCTTGGCGTTCTCCTGCAGTTTGGTTTTTAGCAGTGTTGTCTGTACAGTCATGTGGGTTCCATGGCTTATGTGCCAACCCACCCTCTGTGGCTCAGGAGCATCCAGTTCAGCTCATGGACAAACAAGGCTGTGATGGACTTCCTTGTTGAGAAGTACTGGAGTACAAACCTGTAAATACTTCCTCTGGATAAATGGCATTGACCTTTTGCTGAGAAAGAAATGAAGTGCTTCTTGCCCTTCTGAGGTGGTTGGCATTAAGCAATTTCCTAGACTTTTAATGTCTACACATTAGTGGATGTTCCTTTATCATCCAGGAAACTCAAGGAGCCAAGTGTGATCGTAGTCATATTTTAAATTGTAATAGTATTTTTGATGTCCGATGATTTGGGAAAGGAATAATGACAGACAGACTAGAAAGTTCAGTTACACTTTCAAATGCATTTATATTTACGTAATGGCAAGAGCATCTTCAGGTATTTGAAGGATGGTGGCACCACACCTGTGGACAGCCTTAGTATGCAGGCTGCAGAGCAAAAAGGGTTTTGTAATTACTGGTGAGAATTATGCTCCAAGGAACCCCACATGACTGCCTGCTGCGGGGTTGGGAACCACTGGTCAGAGGTGAATTGATACTGATGAAAACAGTCCCCAGAGGGTCACCAGGTTGCAGGATCCAGAGCGGAGGTGAGGGAGCATGGGGGGTAGGGGGGATCCCCTGTGGGCCTGGAGAGTTCCACGGGTTTTCTGGCACTATAGTGGGTACCAGAGACCCTCCTGGGCCTTGGATTCTGTGTGGGGGCCAGTATACTTATTTGAATTCGTGTTGTAGGGAAGGCCTCCTTTCTTCTCCCTTCCTCCCAGCCCTGGCTTTTCCTGTTCAGCCCACTGGACATCCATCTGTTTCCTCCCCGGCCATCTGCCCCACCATGCTGTGCTGGGCTGCTCCAGCCTGCAGCCCTGGAAGCCTCTCTCTGACCTGCCGGCCGCCACATGCTGGCTTTCATTGACACCAGTTTGGCTCAGCGGTTCCCTCGCTGGCTGCTCACTCCCTGGCATTCCTCACTGGGGCCTATTGTGACTCCCGGGCTCAGCGGGGACCTGGCTCCGAGCAGGGCGCTGGCTGCTGGTTGCTCTGCAGCCCCCGGGCGGGCGCTCGGAAGGGAAAGGATGGGATGGGATCCGGGATCCCCACCTCCCTCCTCCCTCCTCCCTCCTCCCTCCGCCCTCCTCCCTCCTCCCCACCCCGCCTGCTCCCAGAGGAAATGGCTTCTGACGCTGCAGGCAATTTACCTGGTTTGTGTTTCAGTCAGCAAGGGCAGTGAGGCAGCTGTCTCCTGGGCAGCCTCTCTCTCTCCCTCCCCCTCTGTCTGTCTCTCTCTCTCTCTCTCTCTCTCTCTCTCTCTCTCTCGCTAGAATAGATGGATGGATAAAGAGAGAGTAATTGTTTGTAAAGCAGTTTCCAGGAATTATTCTGAAAAGATTTTTTAAAATATTTTTTTAGATGTTGATAGACCTTTATTTTATTCATTTATTTATATATGCTGAGACTTGAACCCAGTGCCTCATACCTGCTAGGAAAGCTCTCTACCACTGAGCCACAACCCCAGCCCTTGAAAGGGATTTTTTAACATGGAGAAAATAAAGTTTCTTCCAAAGGTAACAGGGAAAAGAGATTAATTAAATCAGTTTGGGGTACAGAGTAAAGTGGAACTTTCTGGACAGCAAAGAGAAATACTAACTTACCTAGTAGCATGACCTCAATTTATTTCTATTCCCTTCTTCTACCTTCTACTTATGTGTTCTTTACCTTCCTGAGAAGGCAGCCACAATTCTAAATATTGTTCATATGAAGATTTTTTAAATTTTCCTTTTTAAATTAGAAAAATGATACTTAACTAAATAATAGCTATTGAGCTCCCACTTGATGGCAGCCACTGAAAAACTTTTTTTTTCTTTTTTTTTTTTTGGTACTTCGTATTGAACCCAGGGTGGCTTAACCACTAAGCCACATCCCCAGCCCTTTTTTATTTTGAAACAGGATTGGGCAATATATTTTTGCATGTGTTGCCTTGCTTAATTTTCATTATATTAGGAGATGGGTCCTAGCATTACCCCTAATTTACAGACTTGGAATTTGCCCAAGGCCACAGTGGAACTTGGTTTTAACCCAGGTGGTTGGAGTCCAGAACTTGAGCTCTTTTTGTTTCTGTTTTGCAGCACTAGGGATTGAACCAGGGCCTTGAGCGCACATGCTGAGCAAATGCTCTCCCACTGAGCTTATGCCTAGGCCTCAAACTTGAGCTCTTAGAAGGTCAATTTGGGGTCTTGTTTTTCCCCCATGATCAATTGCTGTAATTTACCAAATCATTGAACATTTGAAAAGGATGCTGTGATTCTGCATTCACCTCTGCTGTAACTGACCCATGTGGCCCCTCAATACTGGGCAGGCTGTGGTCCTCATAGCAAGAGGTGCTGAAACATGACAGCAGGTGCTATGACAGCCTTGCCTTTGGCCAGAGGTGAATTCACCTGGAATGGGGAAACCCTCCCCAGGGTGTTGAACAGACAGAACATGCCCTGTGTTTTAGAAAACATTTTCACATGATACCTGCCATTATCATTCTTGCTTTAGAGTTGTAGGTTCCTCCAGGAAGGGCTGGGAAGATTTAAGGGCCTGTTCTATGTCAGGCATCCTCACCTGAAGTTTTCCTTTGTTTAACCCTTCTAATCACTGTATTTTTTAAAATTTATTTTCCCTTTCTTTTGGTTGACCAGAAGCCGCAAGTAACTTTGTAACTTGCCCAAAGTTTAAAAAAAAAAAAAAAAAATCTGTTAAACTCTGATCCTACTTTTGAATCCAGGTTGGTTGCCAGCCAGGTTGCCTTCCCCCATGGGGCACGCTGCCTCTCCAGGTGTAGTGAACAGGCTCCCACCCTAGCCCACTGTGGCAGACACCCTGTGAGTTGCACCCTGATGTAATCAGTTCTCTTTGAGTGTGGCTAGAATCTGACTTTATTCTGAACCACGTAAGATGGCAGAGGTGATGAGATGTCATTCTCACGAAGATGTTACATCAGAAGCCAAGGTGAAGCCGTGTTGCACATGTAATTAAGGTTCCCAATTGGTTGATTCTGAGTTAATCCAAAGGTGATTTTCCCTAAGTGGGCCTGACTTCATCAGGTAGAAGTTTTAAAAGTACTGTGCCCTCTCAAAGGGAGGGCTCTGAAGAGGGAAACTGCCTTATAGGAGGTGCTGGCACAGAGTCCTCATAATGAGTACCAATGAGCTGTGACTCGGACCTGAGAACAGCCAGCAGCTGACAGCCAGCAAGAAAGCAGGGACCTTGGCTACAACTGCAAAGAGCTGAATTCTGCCAATACCCATGTGATCTTGGAAGAGAATTCTAAGCATCAGATGAGACCACAGCCCAGCCACAGTCTTGACTGCAGCCTGTGAAGCCCTGAGACAGAGAACTCTTATCCCTCAGAAGCTGAGATGTCTGTTGTTTTAGCTACTAAGTTTGTGGTCATTTATCTGCTGCTTCTGTAGATAACTGACACATCCACAGAAGGCCGTATACCCCACATCAGAGTGCTCGTGGCTGTTCCCTATCAAGGGAAGATGGGGCAACACTAGTGCTGGAGGCAGAGGGGCACTGGCCATCTGTATAACCACTGGGCTGTGGTCATATGTCATTGGATTTCTGTAGAGTAGATCCATTTCTTGAATTTTTGCTCTGGACATTGTGTGGAATATTTTGTGCAAGTGCTCATTCATCATCACAACATCTCTATGAGATTTTTTTTTTTTTTTTTTTTTTGGTGCTGGGAATTGAACCCAGGGGCACTGGACCAGTGAGCCACATCCCCAGCCCTATTTTGTATTTTATTTAGAGACAGGGTCTCACTGAGTTGCTTAGGGCCTCGCTAAATTGCTGAGGCTGGCTTTGAACTTGTGATCCTCCTGCCTCAGCCTCCCAAGTGCTGGGATTACAGGCGTGCGCCACTGCACCCGGCCCTATGAGATATTAATATATATTTTCATTTTACAGATGAGGAAACTGATATGTAGAGCTTAAATATCTTGTCTTCAGTCACTCAGCTTTTAAGAACCGATTCCATTTCCCAGCTGTCAATCTCCCTCCATGGTCTACTCTAAAACAAATAAAAATTCTGATCCAGACAGTAACCATGGTTGTGCATTGTTGAGATTATATTTGTTCTTTTGAATAGATAACATTTACATGACCAAGATGCAGAAAGTAACCAAAATCCCCCAATTCCCAGTTTCCCTCCCTGGAAGCTGCTGGAGGCTCCCTGTGATACTGTTTCTTATATAACTTTCAGGAATTATTTTATATCCATATATGTGTGTGTGCTTCCCTTGGAACGGATACGCACTGTTCTGTCCTTTTATTAACTAGCTTTCCTTCTTGGAGACAATTCCATATTCATTCAGAGTGTCCTCATTCTTCTTTCTCTGCATTGAAGTTGCATTGTGTTCCAGCGAATGGGTTTACTGTGATGAGTTTAACTAGTCTCCCATTGACTGGCGTTTGGTTATTCCCACTTTTGTCATCTAATGGAGCTATGGTGGCTGCTTTTGTACATATCATCGTTTTGTGTGTATACAAGAATATCAGAGAAACTCCTAAAAGTAGAATTCCTGGACCAAATGTTGCATGCCCTTAAAAATTTTTTTCAGATTCTTGAACATCACCTTTTGATCTTCCCCTGAGGGTTTCAGGGGTCTCCCATGCCCATTGTTATCGCAGAGGACTCTTACTTTGGGTTCAGAAGTGTTTGGAGAGCCACTGTTCTAGTATGGCACTTTTCCGTAAGATATTAGAACCAGAAAAACTAGAGAACAAGAAGACCTGGGTGGCCAGCATTTTTCTTGGAATTTCTCCATCACAAGAGAGTTGAAGAATAGAGTAGATGGGGGAATGTGCAGCTGGTTTTTCAGGTGAGGAAAGGAAGCCAGGGCACCATGGCTAGGCACAGGTGAGTTTCTGAAACCTAGCCTCAGCTTGATTTTACTGGGAGCTCTGAAGAATTTGGTGCACCACTGAGATTGTCTTGTGAAGCAAGAAGCTGAACTTTTGAACTCTCTTCATTGGCTATCCGTGAAGAAGAGGGTGGATGAACTCCCCAAGACCCATGAGCTGGATAGCTCCGGTCATCCAAGGGAAATCATTTGCAGAAGGGTGCCAGGGGGAGGAGTTAGCACAGCACCCAGTAGCTGGGGACTGATGCTGTGACTTGGCAAAGAGAGTCCTGGGGATCTGGGTAGGGACCATTATAGTCAGTGCTTGGGTGCTGGAATCGCCTCCAATCAAACTGATCTCTACTGAGACTCTAAGCTGATGCTCTTTGTGGACACGCAAACCTGACTGCATCTTCCTCCCACCTGCAATCCTGACCTGTCTCTATTCTCCCCAGGTGTCCCAAGTGTCCCTCTGGATCTGCAGGGCCAGGCAGCTGCCTGACAGACCTTATAGGACTTTTGTTGGTGGTGGATGTTACTTTTTGCTGTCTACTTAAGGAGTTGTGTTATATTTTTTCAACTTTAATTTGAAACAGGAGGAGGAAAACATCAATGTTTACTGAGTGGAAAATACAATCAATAGGAAGGGAAATTATTTCTGTTACCTTTTAAAGGAGAATTGCAAGCAATAACATGGTAATATAAATGACTGTCAGTTTTAACACCTTGGAAGGATCTAAGTGTATAGCCACAGACAGAAACTTTACTGGAAAGCAAATATTTGATTTCCAGAATGGGGTCCTTATTGACGCCCACTTTTGTGGGTTTCATTTGCAAAAGGTGAAAGAGGCTCCACAGACTCCCATATTGATAATGTGGTGCTGGTTTTACAAGGACTCCTCCTATTATCAAAAAACACATCCTGTTTTCTGGCTGCCACTCTGGGCAGAGGAAGGAACTCTATTGCAACACATATCCCCTGGGCCCAATGGGGGTCTCCTTGCTGACAGTTAGTCTATCAACCCAGTTCACCATGACATCATTCCTGTTTTTAGAGATCTGATTGCTACTTTAACTTGCTCTGGTTAAGGAATGAAAAATCACTTTCCAGATGAAGTAGGTGAAGTAATGGCTCCCACAATATACCTCCACATCCTCATCTTGGAGCCTGCTGTCTTGTTTGGAAAAAGGGTTTTCTCACATGTTATTAAGGCTCTTCAAATGAGGAGATCATCCTGTGTTAGTGAGTGGGCCCTAGATCCAGTGAAAGTGTCCTTGTAGGACACACACAGCAGAGAAGGTGATAGGTATGTGAAGAAGAGGCAGCAGCTGTGCTGAGCCCAGGCATGCCTGGGGCTGGAGCAAAAGTGGCCCAGCTGACACCTTCACGTCGGCCCAGTGATACTGATTTCAGACTCTGGCCTCCAGAACTGTGAGAGAATAGTACCTGCTGTTCTAAGCCACTGTAATTGTGGTAATTTGTCATAGCAGCCACAGAAAACTAATACAACCAATTAAAGACTTTCCATTGTGGTCTAAGTATCTTCAACAGTGCAAACTGTAGGCATTTAATTTTTTTTTTTTTCTTTCTGATGCCCTTTTCTCATTTCCAGGAATAAACCTTCAAAGAGGTGATGTCCACCCTCTCTGCCCCGGAGTGGTAATTAAATCTCAGTCCTCTTTGAGTACATCTTTCTCTTTGATAGCTTATTCAAAGACCGAATCAGTCCTTGAATTTCTGCTGAGAAAAACAGAACAAGAAAGACGGAACATCAGAGAGTGATTCTCAGATAGCAGGGTGGAGGCAAAAGATGAAAAGTATATTCCAAAGAAGTGTTGCTCTGGCTTTCCACAGATATTGATAGAAGTTTCCTCAGATTCCCCACACCATGAGGATGCCAAATAAATCTCACAGCATTCTAGTAGAATCTTTAAAGATAAGCTACTATGACTCAAAAACATGTCTCAAGGTGGTCAAGTTAGTGCTGCTTAATCTACTGCATGCAAAATGCTTGCTATTAAAAAAAAATGTTTGTGGACATGCTGGATGATTTGTATCTATTTCTGTAATTATTTTGTTATTGTTTTGATACCAGGGATTAAACCCAGGGGTGTTTTTACCACTGAGCCACATCCCCATCCCCTTCTATTTTATATTTTGAGACAGAGTCTCACTAAGTTGCTTAGGGCCTCACTAAGTTGCTGAGGCTGCCTATGAACTTGTGATCCTCCTGCCTCAACCTCCCACTTCTATAATTTTTATTTACAAAGAATTCCAGATTTTCAGCCAGTTTACAAAAACGAGTACAAAGAACTTCCCATATCTTCTTCCCCCAGATTCTCTAATTAGCATTTTACCACATTTGGGTAATCATTTTCCATTTATGTATGTGTTATTGGTTTTTGCTTGAACCATGCTCTTTTTTGGGGGGTAGGGGTTACTGAGGATTGAACCCAGGGACACTGTACCACTAAACCCTGAACCCTGCACCACCATCCTGAACCCTTTTATGTTTTATTTTGAGACAGGGTCTCACTGAGTTGCAGAGGCAGTCCTCAAACTTGTGACCCTCCTGTCTCAGCCTCCTGGAGGAGACTGGAATTACAGGCATGCACCACCCCACCTGACTGACATCATGCACTTGCCCATCAGTACTTTATTGTGTATTCCTAAGAAGTACCTTTCTCTTACATAACTGAAGTACAGTTTTACCTAAATCAGGATATTAGTGACACCAGTGCTATTATCTTACCTACAGGTCTGACTTAGATTTCACCGTTGACCCACGAACATCCCTATTCTGGTCTAGGATCCCATCCTGGATCATGCGCTGCATTCAGTGGTTAAGTCTCTGTGAACTCCTTCAATCAGAAACAGTTTCTTGTCTTTCATGACCTTGAAAACTGTGAAGAGTCCCGAACAGAGCAGCCCCATCACTGGATATTAATGCCAATTTGGAGGGATCCTCTGATTCTCATTCTCAGCATTTTGTAACTCCAGTGGAGGAGAGAGCTGGGGAGAGATGGAACATATTAGAACCTTGGGATAGTGGCTAAATGCATTGAGGTCTTATCCCCTAACAAGTCCTCTTCTATGAATGATGTTTAATCTTCAAACATTAGGGACCATTTAGGTATTATTATCTTTTTAAACTTTATTGTTTGTTTCTTGTTTTGCGGGGGCTACTGGGGTTTGAACTCAGGGGCACTCAATCCCTGAGCCACATCCCCAGCCCTATTGTATTTTTTTTAGAGACAGGGTCTCACTGGGTTGCTTAGCACCTCACAGTTGCTGAGGCTAGCTTTGAACTCGCGATCCTCTTGCCTCAGCCTCCTGAGCTGCTGAGGTTACAGGCACGCGCTAGGTATGAAACAGGAGTTCCCCTGTGCCTATTATTTTATAGATGAGAAAAGAGCATCAAGACCAGAACAGGGGCATGGCTGCTTCCATCCTGTCCTGCTTCACAAGGGCTTTCCTTGACCCACCCACTTTTGTGGGTTTCACTTGCAAAAGTTGAAGGAGGCACCACAGACTCCCTGCAGTAGTCCCCACCCTGCAGCCACCACCCCATCCCACTGCCTGGTTCCAGTTTCATCGTGGCACTTTGCCACCTGAAATCCGTCTTTTTCCTCCATTGTGGTAGATCTTCTCACCAGGACCTGAACTGCAAGGTGGTACTTGGAACCAGAAGGCACTCCCAATCCCTCTCTCTTTCTCAAAGACTGAATGCAGGACTGGGGATATAG
>JAJEJO010004045.1:118455-129203 GCA_020662805.1 Glaucomys volans
GAGGAAGAGGACTGGGGTGTGGGCCCAGCTATGGGAAAAGCCCCTCTGAGGGCCCAGGCCAGGCCATGAGGCAGGGGCACGTACTGTTCCCCTGAACGTAACAGGGGAACTCCAGCAAGGAGAGCTTGGCTGCCAGTCCTGGAGCAGCCTCCCAGGTTTCTGATAGAGGCAGTGTTATGGTTTGGGTATGAAGTGCCCCCCAAAGTCTGATGTGTTGAAGGTTTCGTTCAATACAGCAGTGCTCAGAGGTGGAGATTTGGGGAAATGATTGAATCATGAAGGTTCTGACCTCATTAGCAGATTAATACTTTGATAGCTGAAAGGACTACTGGTAGGCAGTAGAAACTGTCGAAGGTGGAATAAGGTTGGAGGAAGTAAGTCCCTGGGGACATGTCTGGAAGGTATTTCTTTACTCCAATCTCTCTCCCACCTCCTCTCTCCCCTCACTTCTCTCTTCTCTCTCTCTCTCTCTGTGACTCTATCACTGTGTCTCTGCTTCCTGGCTGCTGTGAGGTGAGCAGCTTTCTTTCACCACACCCTTCCACCATGATGTTCTGCCTCACCTCAGGCCCAGAGCAATGGAGCCAGCTAATCATGAACTAAGATCTCTGAAACCATGAACCAAGATAAATCTTCTCTCCTTCAAGTTGTTTATGCCAGGTATTTTAGTCATAGTGAAGAAAAGCTAACACATGCAGTTTCTATAGCCTTCTAGGATAACACCTTTCTTTCTTATTTAGTTGATTTGACATGTTTCCACTGACTCACATAGTCAGAACAGTGGGTTCCTACACCAAGGCAGAAACGGGCAGAGGGAAGAGAAAAGGACCCGTGGGTTTGTCAGAGCAGGGTTCCTAATTTGAAGCAATCCCAAGAAACACTAAATAGGGACATTACTGTCAAATGAAGACCAAGAGAGTCAAATGCCAGAGTGGCAAGCTGGCTTTCAGATTTCCATGTTTGGCTCAGGCACTAGCCCTTCGGTGTGGTCCTAGCCTTGGCTGTCTGCCTGGCAGGGGCTCCACTTCAAGTTACTTTGTAGACATTTATTTAGTGCCTTCTCTAGCTCAATCCTGTGCCAGCTGCTGGGGATCCAGGGGTGAAGGAAGCAGATCTGGCCCTTCCCCTGTGGGCTAAAAGTCTAGACACTGAACAGCTATCATATTTCAGCACAGCTAATGCACCATTATTTCAGGCACTGCTAAGAAAGAAAAAAAAGGCTAATTATATGCTGATACAAATCTTTCTTATCATTTAGAACTTTTAATTTCATGCTTATTGAAAGCATTTCAAAATTAAATATGGATCGTATATTCTTGTGAATATGTAACAAGAAAAATTGGTGAAGGAAATGAAATTGGTTAAGATATTCCTAAAATGCTTTTGCAGCCAGAGCCCTCCTCTTCTAAATTCCTTTTATAGAATATTTTCATACACACTGTTGTCCTGTTGTTCTCTGTGCCACCAAGAAGATGAGCCATGCATGCAACATTTCTTTTTTTTTTTTTTTTTTTTTTTTGGTACTGGGGGTTGAACCCAAGGATGCTCTACCAGTGATTATTTTGATTTCTTTTTGTTGTTTATTTTTGGTGCTAAAGATCGAACTCAGAGCCTCGTGCATGCTAAGCAAGCACTCTACCTCTGAGCCACATTTCTAGCTCTTATTTTTTATTTTGAGGTAGGGTCTCAGTTGCCCAGGCTGACCTCCAACTTGCAATCCTCCTACCTCAGCCACCCAAGTAGCTGGAATTACAAGTATGCGCCGTCATGCCCAGCACCTTGCAGCATTTCTTAGAAGAATTCTTGAAAGACCTAGAAGTCATGGGTGCGGGTTCCTAAGTTGACTTTTCATTGCCACTTTGAAGATGGTCCAAAACACGTCTGATTCACCATCCCTGCCATCTGAGCTCCACAACTCTTCGGTTCTCAGGGGTGAAGAGAGTTCCACTCTTGTCTCAGGGACTTCCTTCCATGCTACTGGCACCTATTTTACAAGTTTTTTGTTTGTTTGTTTTGTTTTGCGGGAGTACTATAGATTGAATTCAGGGGCTTCTGGTTACTGAGCCACATCCTCAGCCCTATTTTATATTTTATTTAGAGATAGGACTCACTGAGTTGCTTAGCACCTCACTTTTGCTGAGGCTGGCTTTGAACTTGAGATCCTCCTGCCTCAGCCTCTTGAGCTGCTGGGATTACAGGCATAATTACCATGCCCCGCTATTGTACAAGTTTTGATGCCTGCACATTGGACGTCAGCACGTGCTCAGGCAAAGCCAACTAGTCCACAACTGCTATTGTCTAGCAGCAACTGTCTGATACACCCCTGACTTAACAAGGGAAGTAAATATGTGAAAGAAAGAGCATCTGTGAAGTGTGGTCATTATGGGGTGCTGAGCACCATGAAGCGGGAAATAGAGGATCCCGTGAGCTCAGATAACAGGGCCCCCAATTTATAGTGAAACCCTCCTGGGGAAGGAAGAGCCAGGCTGAGACCTAGTGCCTGGAAAGGGAAAAGGCAGGAAGAAGAGATGGGAAGGAGAAGAGAATACCCTGTGCAAAGGCCCAGAGTTGAGAAAGATTTAGGGTTTGCAATCTTCTTGCTCAGTTTGCAAAATGGACTTTTCAAGTGATAAAGTAGGGTAGAGCTGCCAGCCACGAAAATAGGTCAGGAGTGGTTCCCTTAGATGTTGCCATCCTCTTCACCGGTGTGTGTGTGTGTGTGTGTGTGTGTGTGTGTTGCTAGGGATTGAACACAGGTCCTCACATATGCCAGGCAAGCTCTCCACCACTGAGCTGAATCCCAGCCCCTCTCCATTGTTAATTTAATGTCTTCACCACTGCCAGCTTCCGTCTCATAGAAACTGCTGGAGAAATCAGTGATGCAGTGAACAGATTAAGTTCCCTCTCTCATTTGGGTCTTCCACCGAAGGAATTTTTAGGTGTAGTATTTTTATTTTTGCAACGTTGTTATTACACAAACATTAATATAACTAAATCTAGAAGTTCTTAAGATTCACAGCATCTATGACTGTTATGTTTTGGGCTAACTTCTCCCTGTGTCCCATTCTGCCTTGCTCATGCCCCCTCAGTTATCAGGAGAGCACACACACCCCAACCCACCAGAAGACTTTCTTTCTTTTTTTTTGTGGTGCTGGGGATTGAACCCATGGCTCTGTGCTTGAGAGGCAGGCACTCTACCAACTGAGCTATATCCCCAGCCCCCCAGAAGACTTTGTGCAAGCAAATCTCTTTCTCAGAGTAGATTTCCAGGGAACTCCCATATCCTCCCACCCAAACGGCCAACCTGAGCCTTCTTGGTTCAGTTTTCATTCTTAACTTTCCATTGTTTTTGAAAGTTGTCCTTCAAAATGACATTTCAGCCCTGAACTCACAGTTCCTGTTTGGTACCAGCCTCTGCTCTTCCTTTCATTTCTGACATTTCTTATTAAACTTCCTTTTATTGCTTCACTGCTCTAGGAAGAGGTGAAGTACAAATTACTGAGATAATAAATATTCAAATTGCGCAGACCATCTGCCCTGAACAGATGTCCACTTGAAGTCCATATCAATCTGCTTTCCTTGGAGCACTGGGAGAGGTGAAGAAATGGAAAGGCCAACCACAGGGAGGGGAGGCGGGCAGGGAAGGGGTGGCTTCTATTGAATTTGGAGTTCACATGCAGGAGACTCCTTCCAGAAGATTCAGCTAAGGAAAAGAAAATAACAACCCAGGAATGTTATGATAGAGGTCCTGCAGATTGTTCATTGCGATGCAAGTCTTCTATGGGCCAGTGAGGATTTCATTTAGCATTTAGTCACCATAAGTAACGGGTCCCAGGTGCTCTGCTGGGAGCCTTTCAGGTATTGTCTCAGAGGAGCTAACTTTCTTTCCAGCTGGGACACAGAGGCTCTGGATGGTTATTTGGCCTTTGTAAGTCACATAGCTAGTAAGAGTCCATGTGAATGTATATGACCCTGGATCTGTTTGATACCAAAGTCAACATCTTTTTTTTTTTTTCGGTGCTGGGGTTTGAACCCAGGGCCTTGTGCTTAGGAGGCAAGCACTCTACCAACTGAGCTATATCCCCAGCCCCAAAGTCAACATCTTAATGCACACTATTCTGCCTCCCTCTGTGGGGACCAGAACTGTCCACAGTGTAGTCCAAGGACCAGAGGCAGACACAGTCCTTTGGCTGGAAGTGGAACCAACCCTATGTGAAGTGCAGATCCCTGGGCTCCTATTCAGGCCCACGAGAGCAGAAACTCTGACTGAGGGGCCACTGTCTTAGGGGGCGAGTGGCAGGTGTGGACTTTCACCACCATGCAGACCACATGTCCCCTTCATAGCTTCCCTCACCTTGTGTCTTAAGCAAACCAGAAAAGACTGTCGTCTGTGAACAACTTTGTGACTCCTGCAGGTCACACCTCCATTGCTGTGCTGCCTCTCAGGAGCCCCTCCTGTTAGGGTTAGGGTTAGGGTTAGGGTTAGGGTTAGGGTTTGGGTTAGGTTCCTTCCTGCTGCTCATTATCTGCAGATCAAGAGAGGGACACTGAGGCAGCCTAATTGCTGAGCGAGACCTTGGGTAAGTCACCTACTGTTTTAGTCAGCTTTTTCTCTGCTGTGACTAAATTATCTGACCAGCACAATTATAGAGGAGGAAAGGTGTATTTGAGGGCTCACAGTTTTAAAGGTCTTAGTCCACAGAAGGCGGGTTCCATTCCTCAGGGCTTGAGGTGAGGCAGAACATCATGACAGAAGAGCATGGCAGAGGGAAGCAGCTCACATCATGAGCAAGCAGAGAGAGAGAGAGAGAGAAAGAGTCTCCACTCTCCAGATATAAAATATATACCCCATAGTCACGCCCCAATTCCCACCTCCTCCAGCCACACCCGACCACTTCAATCAATCCCATCATGGATTAATTCACTAATTGGGTTAAGACTCTTAAAACCCAATCATTTCTCCTCTGAACCTTCCTGCATTGTCTCACATGTGAGCTTTTGGGGGACACCTCATACAAACCATAACACCTACTCTCTCTGTTCCTCAATGTCCTCATCTATGAAATGGGGGTGATGATATTGCCAAGTTCCCAGAGTTACCCTGCAGATCTTCTATGAAGTATCTGACTTCTGAGTAAATGCTAGTTGTTATTCCATTACCTCCTTTTGGTATTCTAGTGAGATCTTTAATCCTTTCCCCCAAAGTCAGCTGGGTCTGTTCTGACTGTTCCATGTTCATGATATTTCGTACAAGGCCCTCATTCCCTTTTCCCCTTTGCCTGTCTCCAACATATCTCCACGAATCTACACTGGTCCCTTGGATAGAGAAGTTAGACTGGCCCAGGTCCATGTTCGAATGAGGAGAGAGCCCAACCAGTCTTAATTCAGAAGTACTTCAGAAACTGTTTTGCAGCCGGGCACGGTGGCACATGCCTGTAGTCCCAGCAGCTTGTGAGGCTGAGGCAGGAGGATCAAAGTTCAAAGCCAGTCTTAGCAATTTAGCGAGGCCCTAAGCAACTCAGGAAGACCTTGTCTCTAAATAAAAAATATAAAGGGCTGGTTAAGCACCCCAGGGTTCAATCTCCAGTACCAAAAAAGAAAAAGACATTTTGTTTTTCATTTAACTCTCACATATAGAGCATGTAATTTGTGCCAGCTTGTGGTTTTTTTTTTTTTTTTTGGAACCAGGGATTGAACTCAGAGACACTCGGTCACTGAGTCACATCCCCAGCCCTATTTTGTATTTTATTTAGAGACAGGGTCTCACTGGGTTGCTTAGGGCCTCACTAAGTTGCTGAGGCTGACTTTGAACTGGCGATCCTCCTGCCTCAGCCTCCCGAGTCGTGTGGATTACAGGCGTGCGCCACCACGCCCTGCTCAGCTTGTGTTTTTGACTGAGCAGAGGCTTTGAAGTATTGTGCTGGCTTTGACTCTGCTACCCACCAGACGGTTAATCCTGGGTAAATCACCTCTGACCCTAAAGAGAAGATGACCAAACCCTCTCTTGTAGTGTTCTCTCTTCCGTGAGGTAAGGGTAAACTTTCTGAGATCAATGGTGTTCTAATCATTTCATGTAAACCTGTACTGGGTCAGAATATGAACTGCTGGGCAAGTTCAAAAGCAGCCTGGGCATTGGTGTATACATGAACCGTGAGTGTTGGGGGCTGTGGCATCCCTGATTTGGGGCATTTCTGCAGAGTTTTTCCATCGGTTTTGAGACATGTCAGGGCAGAGAAAGCATTCTGGAAAACCCTGTGGAAATTCTGTAGTGAGGTTTTACCCAGTGAAGAGAGCGCTGGAGCCTCTGCACCCCCCTCCTCTCCACAGCCTAACTCTCGCCCCATGGCAGTGCCGTGGGGTGTCTCCCTGCAGATGTCTTGCTTTTCAGGGTTTCATACATCAGCTTTATTGAAATGCATTTCGTATGCCATACAGTCCAATTGCTGCATCTAATGCTTTTTAGTGTGTTCACAGAGTATGCACTGCAACCATGGCAATTGATTTTGGAATGTTTGGAACAGTTTTGTGGGTTTCGACAAATGCATAGGTTCATGGATTCATCCCCCACCGTGGTGCAGCATAGACCCATCACCCCCAGATTCCCCTGTGCTGCCCCTTTGCAGTTATTCCTCTCTCCCCCATAACCTCTAGCACCACTGGTCTGTGTTCCATCCCTATAGTTTAGCTGCTTCCAGAATGTCCTATAAATGGAATCATTCATACAGTGTTCAGTCTGGGGAGCGGCTTCTTTCACTTAGCAACATGAGTTCTTCATCCCTGTTACCATGTGAATTAATCAACTGTTCCTTTTTATTACTGAGTCGTATTCCATGATATGGGTGTGTGTTTTTCTCATCTATTCACCAGTTGAAGGATGTCTGATTCTAGGCTTTGGCAATTATGAACAAAACTGCTACAAGCATTCACCTACAGCTTTTTCTTGGGCCGTGTGTAAGTGTAAATTTGTATTTCTCTTGAATATCTAGCAGTTATTTTGTTGGGTCCCATGCTAAGTGTATGTTCAAATTTAAAAGAGACTGCAAGTCTGCAGTGATTATACCATTTTGCATTTCCACAGCAAAGTATGAGTGTTGTAGTTTCTCACTGTACTTACCAGCATTTAGTATTTGGGGTGTTTTTGTTTTGGTTTGGGTTTTGTTTAATTTTAACCATTCAAACAGTATGGTGTGGTATCTTATTGTGGGTTTAACTTCCATAACGTTGAGTATCTTTTGTGTGCTCGTGTGACAGCCATGTAACGAACCTCTTTGGTAAAGTATCTGTTCAGATTTTTTTTAAATGGGCTTTTGTGTTTTCTTGTTGTTTAGGTTCTGGGTATTCTTTATATATTCTGGATAAAGGTCTTTTGTCAGAAATGTGATTTGCAAAATTTTCCCAGTGCCCTGGCTTCTCATTTCTCTTAACAGTCTCTTTTGTAGGACACAAGTTATCAACCCTAACCCTAATTTATCATTTTTGGGGTATTTTTCCTTATGGATTTGGTTTTGGGTATTTTTTCTAAAATTTCTTTGCTGACCCAAGTCACAGAGAGTTTCTCCTGTTTGCTGTAGAAGTTTTATAGTTTCAAGAAGGTTTGTGATCCATTTCGAATTAATTTTTATGTAAGGAGTGAAGAATGATTCAAGGTTTGTGGTTTCCAGTCTTGATTGTCCAGTTGCTCCAGAACTATTTGCTATATTCCCATGGGTATCTTTCTGTACTGTACTCATTGATCTATGTGACTTCGCTGTCATCAAAACCACACTATCTTTTTTTTCCTCTTTTTTTTTTTATAGACTGCATTTTGATTCATTGTACACAAATGGGGTACAACTTTTCATTTCTATGGTTGTGCATGATGCAGATTCATACCATTTGTGCAATCATGCATGTACCCCGCATGTACATAGGGTAACGATGTCTGTCTCACTCCGCTATCTTTCCTACCCCCACCCCCTCCCCCATCTCATTTCCCTCTACATAATCCAAAGTTCCTCTATTCTTCTCTTACCTTCCATCCCCCACCCCCATTATGTATCATCATCCACACTATCTTTTTATGTCCAGGGTGCTCTACCATTGAGCTACACTCCCCAGCCCTTTTGTATTTATTAATTTGAAACAGAATCTCACTAAGTTTCCCAGGCTGGCAGGGAACTTGGGATCCTCCTGCCTCAGCCTCCCACGTCACTGGGATTACAGGTATGCACCACCACGCCCAGGCGGTGAGGGAGTTTGATAGATTGGAGACTTTCTCCATAAGCTGATTAACAACTGGACCCACTTTCAGTCCTCCCAGTGGAGGCCTCCACATTCTCATAGCCCAGCGCAGTGTATGCTGAATCCTTGTCTCTCTTACCTCCTTCTGTGGTTACTGTTCTTTTGGGCTTTACCTGTTTCTCAGTTCTGCCCACGTGTTAGAAAAGCATGAAGTTATGCAACTCAATTCCAAAACAGGATCTCGGAAGAAGCTTTGAGTCCAAAAGCTAGATTCAAGTCCATCTAAATTGCCTCAAGTGTCTGAAGTCGTACTGAGTGCTCCCCCCGCCCCGCCCCTTGTCACCCTAGGAGGACAGTTTATGTTTGATTCATTTGATTCCAGTTCCACCTTAGCAGGTGAGCAAGCAGAGGTATTGTTAAGGACAGACCTTTTGTTGGGTCTCTTGTGCCCCCTAAGGTATAGCAGGGCAGAGGCAGGGTTGCCCCTGGGAACTGAAAGGCCCTCTTTGTCCTACTACCAGGTGACTTTTACAGTGACAAGGAAACCTCAGAGCCAGATTGTCTTGAGTAAGTGGAGACCCAGGAGGTGCAGAACTTCTGAAAGGGAGGTCTTTGTTTTCACCTGGCTCTCAGGTGACTCAGGTGAGAGAGCAAAGGGGAATGCTGGCATCTTGCGCCTCCTACTAAAATGACTTCTGTGGGACTTGGGCTGCCTGGGGACTGGGGTCAAGGAGGCTGGAAGAGGGAGGAAGAAAGGGTGAGGTGCCCTTTCCTGGTCTTTCATCCGCCTGTGACAAGGGCAGTCCACCATGTGGCTTTCTGGTGGAGAGCATCCTCTGCCCAGCTGTGCAGGGGAGGGGGGACACACAGCTCATGGCCCGCAGGAGTGAGGCCTGGTGCTTCCTTTATTTAATCAGTGTTGTGGTTTGCGGAAGCATTTGGACAGATGCAGTCACCAGCTCCATTTGAGCTTGTTGTGAAGAATCTGAGGGATGGAGGCGGTGGAGCTGGCAGGGGAGTTTCCTGGGGTGGCCACCAGCTGTCTGGACTCATTAGTGTGTGTGTCAGGCGGTTCCCTGAATCACCATGTAGCCTGAGTCCCTGTGGTCTCCCTGGGCAGCAGCACAGGGGCCACCTGCTGCCCTCCTCCCACCTGTTTCTTCTCGTCAGTACTCTGACTCCAGACCGCGTGACCTTGCTAGGACTGACGGGTCTCCTCCTAGCTGACGTCTGTGTCTCTTCTTCCCCATCAGTGCGCCTGCTGCTAGATGAGTTTTCCTAAAGTGCACTTCTGCTGTGGCCCTCCTCTGCTCCATAGCCTTCACTGGCTCCACATTGCCCACTGGTAGGTCCACTCCCTCAGCCTGGAATTTGATGCTCCACTCTTCCCTGCGGGCTTCGCTTCTGGTCACATTCCTTCATGTACATGCGCAGCTTGTCCAACACAGACAATGGACCCTCTGCGGTTCCATTCCTGTGCCCCTTGCTGCTGCTCCCTGTCAGAACTTCCATTTCCATTCCCTTCTCTGCATTTGAATCCTCCAGCAGATTCCAAATCTGCTCTTCCTGTGCTCATCACAAGGACAAGCCTGACCTCCCTCCTCCAAGCCACCTTCCTCACAAATAGAACCCTTCTGCTGGCATCTGTGCCCTGATGCGCTGTAGTTCCTTGGGTCTGAATCTCAAGTGCCTGCCTTCAAGGCAGAGCCTGTGTTTAAGCTGTCCTGTTGTGCTCATCTGGTGACAACACATGGCACTTAGAAGAGTCACCATTTATGTGCTGTTCTGTGCTAAGAGCATCTCAAACATCATCCCCTCTATTCCTCCCAATAAACCTCAGAAGGGAGTCTTGACACCTAGCGTTTGTTGTTTGTTGAACATTTATTTGAGCAGTACCAGGCTGTTCTAAACCTTCTGCCTGAATTATTTCATTTTATCCTTGTATTAACTCATGTAGGTTTTATTATTATCCCCATTCAAAAGATAAGGAAACTGAGACCCGGGAGGTTTACATTACATTGGTAATGGTCCTTGTTAAATGACTGTCCCACCTGTGGGGTTGCTAGTTTAATCACCCCTTCAGCTCTAGGTATTCTGATGGACAGTCAGCCTTCCGCCAACGCCCAGACTCCTTCTCCACTCCTCGCTGGCTGATCACACATTGTCAACAATAGTGGGCTTCCATCTGTGACAGGCTTATAGTCCCCTACTGGTTCTTGTGTACTTGCTTTGTCATTTTTTATCCCAGACTAATTTCTTTCTCCCCAGGCTGGCGCTGATTTGGCACTGGACTGCCTGGATTTTTAATCAAGGCATCCCACAGCCACATTGTGGAACTCAGCTGGCACTTGGTTCTGGCACATGCCCAAGGCTGGATGCCAGCCCCCTTGCTGGGACTGACTGGCCTCAGGCTTCTCCAAATGGTTATTTCCCCAGAATAGTGGCCAAGTACTGGATGGCATAACTATTTCCTCTATTTCAAAGTGTCCTTAGGATTCTCTTTGGCAAAATGGAAACCAGGGTGATCT
>JAJEJO010004045.1:129303-140056 GCA_020662805.1 Glaucomys volans
GCCACATGCCCAGCCCTATTTTGTATTTTATTTAGAGACAGGGTCTCCCTGAGTTGCTTAGGGCCTTGCTGAGTTGCTGAGGCTGGCTTTGACCTCACGATCCTCCTGCCTCAGCCTCCCAAGTGCTGGGATTACAGGCGTGCGCCAGTGCACCCAGCTTTTTCTTTTCTTTCTTTTTTTTTTTGTACTATGGTTGAACCCAGGAGTACTTTTCCACTGAATTATGTCCCCAGTCCATTTTTTAATTTGAGACTGTCTTGCTAAGTTCCCCAGGCTGACCTTAAACTTGCAATCCTCCTATCTCAGCCTCCTGAGTCATTAAGGTTATAGGTGTGTACCACCACACCCAGCTGTTCTTGTTTTCTTTTGAAAAACTAGAGTTGTCTGACTAGGAAGCCAGGAAAATTCAATAAACAGGTGTATCAATTAGCTTTTGCTGCCTAACGAATAGTTATAAAACCCTGATGACATCTAATACATTTTTGCTGCTCACATGACTGGGTTTAGCTAAGGGCTGGTTCTGCCAATCATAACAGGGTTGCTGTCGTATCTGGTGGTTGACTGCTGTCCTCTGCCCCTGGCTGGCATCAGCTGGGGTAACAGCTGGGTAGCTCAGCACTGTCCATCTGTCTCTCATCCTTCTGGGTCTAGCAAGATGGTAGCCTGAGTAGAGAAAAGTGAAGAAGTACGCTGTCACACCTCATGTGTGTAAGCAGAAAGCTTAAGAGGGCCTGGCTGCTGTGGCACTGCAAAGAATGGCCACGTTTAAATGAAAGAAAACCAGTATGTAGATGTATTTGGTAGTAGAAACCTCTTTTCAGTGGAATCTTCCAGGAAGCATAAATAAATGATCCTCAGGGGTGGAGTCCAAGTGGATGGTGGGGACAGGTGTTCTGTGCCTGCCTCCTGCTTCCTCTTGGCTTCCATAGCTACTGGGGAGCAAACCAAGAGTTTCAGAAGCTGCCTCTGACTGTCACTGCCATTTCTCATGTACCTAGAGCACTGCTTGGCTCCTCCAGGCCCAGCAGTACTGACTCCATCAGAGCCTCTAGTCTGCAGGTGATTCAGAACAATCATCCACTCAGTGATGTACTTAGAGGTGAGGATTTATCAAGCCGTTTTCAAATCATTCCAATTACCATGGTTTTGTTGTACAATAGTCAGTGACAATGTTCTCAGAGGCAACTGCTGCCTTTCAGGTGAACTTGTCACGAGAACATCTCTGCTAAGGGGATATTTTAAGCCGGAGATACAGGTGCAGGTCACAGATGTTGGGTCTCCTTCACCTATTGCCCTTCACTGTCTTCTGGACAGTTCTCAACTTCCCTGTGCAAAGAATCAAAACATGAAACACAGAACAATTCATATGTTACTTTCAAAACAGGTCACACAGGACCTTTCTTAAAAGTGGCTGTTCCAGCTACTTTTGTACATAACTGATCACCGCAAAATTTAGTGGTGTAGAACAACTACTTAAATTCTCAAATTCTGCGGCTGGAGTTTGGGCGGGGCTCAGAGGGCGCAGCTTGTCTCTGCAATGCTGAGGCCTCAGCTGGGAAGATGTAAGAGGTGGGGCCAGAATACCTGCAGGCTCTCACACCTGCGGCAGTGGATGGTGGCTGGGGCCTTGGCCCAGGATGTTGGCCAGAACACCTGCACGTGGCCTCTCCAAGTGGTCTAAGCCTCCTCTCCACATGGTGGCAGAGTTCCTAGCATGAGTGTCCCAAAAGAGGGGACCAGAAGGAACATGTATCTCAGTCTCTGACCTGACCTTCCCAGTCATGCTTTGCCACTTCCAGCACATTATCAGTGACCACAAAGTCCTGCCCAGCTTCATGGGGAGAGGAAAGAGATTCTGCTTCCTGATAGGGAGCAGCAGTTCTGCAAGAACATATGAGACTAGACATGTCACTGTGGCCATTTCTGGAAAACATGGTCAACCACAGTTCATTAGTGGGCTGTGGGGTTCTTTTTGTACCTCATAACAGAGGCCGAAGAAATACCTGGCTGAAGAAAGCTTGTTTTAGCCTCTTGCCCCTCAAACCACTGAGTCCTCAAGAATGCTTTCCAGTTAGGGCTGCCCAAGTTCACAACCTGGAGAAAACACAAGAGAGGCCAGAAGCACAGGTCAAGAAGCAGACTCTGGAGCTGGATGGAGGAGACTAAACCCATCACGATGCATGCAGCTCAATGACCTAGGACTGTGCCTCAGTTTCCTCATCTGTACAATGAGAAGAATAATAGCCACTTAGCCACTAGGGCACAGTGGCACACGCCTGTCATCCCAGCTGCTTGGGAGGCAGAGGTGGGAGGATCAAGAGTTCAAAACCAGCTTCAGTAATTTAGGGAGACCCTAAGCAACTTAGTGAGACCCTGTCTGAAAACATACAATAGAAAGCCTTGGAGATGTAGCTCAGTGGTTAGTGCCCCAAGGTTCATTACCCAGTACCAAAGGAGAAAGAAAGCATCCAATAAATATCTGTCATTCATGAAAATTCATGATTATCAGTGTAATCTCAAGCTCACTTCCCATCATGTTCTGTAAATACTGCCCTGCTCCTGCCAGTCTGAATGATTCCTCTGCAGTCACACTTTAATTGTGTTAATCAGCTCATCAGGAAACCTCTGGGAAACATTAGCTTTTAATCCCACTAAGACCCTGGCTGCATGTAGGAGTCTCATCTGTCTGCTAGGTCTTAGAATCTTGACTTATTTTTAAAAATGTAATAAGTGTTTATATTTCCAACCCATTTCTAAATTCATATGCTGTGTTTCCTCTATTCTAAGATGCCACCAGTTATGTGTGACCACTCATCTCAACATTAAAATATGAGGAGAAAAGAGTACAAGTTGGAATTAAGGAAGTCCATTGTGTTCGTTAGAATTTAGAAATATAGAAAATAAATGGGGAAATTAGAGCTTCTTTTTTTGGTGGGAAGGTGGTACCGGGCATTCAACCTCTGAGTCACATCCTTAACCCTATTTTGTACTTTATTTAGAGACACAGTCTCACTGAGTTGCTTAGCACCTCGCTTTTGCTGAGGCTGGCTTTGAACTTGCCATCCTCCTGCCTCAGCCTCCCGAGCTGCTGGGATTACAGGCCTGCACCACTGAATCCAGCTGAAATCTTAGAGCTTCTTCATGGTTAGGTTGGGTGCAGCATACTGTTGAGATCAAGGGGGACAGAGGGCTGCCAGCTGTTCATGTGCATAAACTGAGATTATCCCAAACAAACCAGAACATCTACCCCGCTAAGCTAAAACCATGAGTTAAACCAGATTTAACTACTGTTCCCATTCTGGGGTCTTGACTTACATCTTCTTTCTGGGCAAACCCGAGAGTGCATTTTCACATTGCAAGTCTTTGGAGCCTTTTTTATGTGTATTACTATGTTGTCAATATCTTCCCAGGTTATTAGTAGCAGCAAGATTGTTTAAAGCTGTGTTCTGAGATTTTAAAGTAGAAATATTTTCAATATGAAAGTTTTTTAAATCCTCCCCGAAAGGGAGGAAATTACCTTAATGCCATCACTACAGAATATTCATAGTTACAATTTCACCTACAGTATTTTTCTTTAACTGCATCGTCTATTGTATTTAGGGTGGTAGGAAGGGTGGAGGGAGTTACAACATTGTGCCTGATGCTTTTTTCTTTGCTAGGTGAACATTGTTACTAATCGCTACATAGTATTTTGTCATAAGGATAAACTGTAATTTACTTAATCAACATATACTATTGGATATTTAGAGTTTTCTGATTTTTCCCCTTTTAAAATACTCTAGGATGGCTATTTTTATAAATAAATCTTGGCCTATATCCATGAATGATTTCACTAGGATGAATTACCACAGGCAGTGTCATTGACTCCAAGGATACATGGGTTTTTTTAGACATTCGATCATTCAGTGTGAAGTTAAAGGCACCTTCTGAACCCAAGCTTAACCGTCAGCGCTCATGTGTTAGTTTCTCATGAATATGATTTCACTGCACAGAACAAGTGTTAGTGATTCTGATCCCCATAACAACCTTGTGGGGTATATTATCATCATTATGATATGGAGTCAAGGCCATACCCAAGTGGCACCAGTCTTTGAACTGAGCTGGTTGCATTTAGAAATCAAACTGCATTGATGTGGAAGGGAGGCCAGGGTATGGCTGGAACAACCTTCTGCTGGCCATGGCCAGTACCTGTGGACAGTTGCTAACCCCTCTGGACTTCCTTCCTCCCTCCCTCCTTTCCCTCCCTCCCTCCCTCCCTCCCTCCTTCCCTTCCTTCCCTTCCTTCCTTCCTTCCTTCCTTCCTCCCTCCCTCCCTCTTTCCCTCCCTTCCTTCCTTCCTTCCTTCCTCCCTCCTTCCCTCCCTTCCTTCCTTTTTTTATGGCAGTACTAGGGATGGAACCCAGGGGTTCCACTACCACTGAGCCACATCCCCAACCTTTTTTATTTTTTATTTTTTAATTTTGAGACAGGATCTCACTAAGTTGCCCAGGCTGGCCACACTCTTTCCAGTTGCTGGGATTATAAACATGTGCTACTGCACCCAGCACCTCTCTGGCATTCTTAGAAACCTCGTACTTAACCCAAGATGGGATGAAGGTCTGATCCAACTGCATAGGACAAGCATGTAGTGAGTTCTCTCCCTGAGAGGTTGGTGGAAAATCCAGAGCCTCAGACCCTATTTGTATCTGCAAGGAGGTTGTTTTTCCTCATAAAAAACATGAGACCTGGACGGAGATGCAGCAGATGCTAGGATCGGGGTCGGAGAGGGATGTCTGCAGTCTGGGGACCAGGAGGGCAGCTTGCTTTGTGGAGGCTCTAATGGCTGTAATACAGCCCCTGGGCCCCTGTGGCTATTTAAATTTAAATTAATTAAAATTAAGTTAAGAATTTAGTTCCTCAGTTTCACCAGCAGGTTCCAAGTACTCAGCAGCCACAGGTGACCTTGGTCACCATAATGGACTGCATGGGTGAGGAGCCCTTATCACACAAAGGTCTGTTGGTCACCTTGTCTAAAAGCAGGAGTGTGACCAGAGGAAATGGAAGAAAAGGACAGAAGATAGCCAGTAATCCACTTTAATTTGGAAATGGACTGTGCGAGTGGCCATTGGAAAGGGCTCCTGGAGCTCTTCCGGGGTGCCTCCTGCAGCACAGGAGACAGGTTGTACCCTGCGCTGTGAGGAAAGACCACCAATCTCCCCAGGTCCTGCCTGAGAGGTGCCCTTTACCCCACCACCTGAGATGCCCAAGGGGGTGACCTGTCCCTTGCCACCCCAGAGTTCAACTGCTGGACCTTGGGTGCCTCAAAGAAGAACTGCAAAATCAATAAACAGGAGTTCTGATGAATTGTCAGGAAGGGGTTTTAAATGGCCACTGAGCCTTGAAAGGGTGTCTGAGAGTCAGGCAGGGGAAGGGTCAAAAAGGAGGGAAGTTGAAGTGTTGGGGGACAGCCACCCTGTGAGACCTGAGCTGCCTTGGGTCTCAGCTGTAAGGATTTCGTCTCAGCTGAGCTTTCTTGCTCCTTCTGCACACAGAGGCTCTTTGCTTACCTTATAAAATTGTACCATGTTAGACATATTTCCAGGCATCTCAGCCTTGGAGATGCTTTCCACACCCCCATCAAACTGATCAGCAGCTGAGTGGAGGCCAGTCAATCTTGGTCTCCTTTGCCCCAGAATATGCCTTCTGTTTGCTCCTGAGAACCGTGGGAAGCTACAGACAACAGCTGCCCCCCCCGTATTCCACCTGCGCCCCACCTGGCTCAGTCGAGGTTTGCTTGACTGCATCAGACACAGGCCTGCCAAGGCTCCGCGGGAGCCTCAGTCTTTGCACTGGTGACTTTTGTGAATGGAGCACCTCGTTGCTCGGTGGGGCTGTGGTCAGAATGGGAACTATCGCAGTTTCATTCAGTCCATCAGAGGGAACCAGAAATTGGTATGTGCTCTCGGATGAAGGCCCACGCTCTTGCGCTGCCCGGTTCGCTTATTAAATGCAATTATCACTTTTAGTTTTACAAATAAAAAGAAGAGTTTTCAAGCTTCCTCTCATGCCTTCAGAGGAAGAGAGAGGACTGCAAATCTCAATTCATTCTTCCCTCCTCTCCATTCTCTCCCTTGAATGTACTGGGCAGTGTATTTTTTTTAAGGGAAATTTTCAAACATAGACAAAAGGAGTGAGAGGAACGCAGTGAGCCTCGAGACCCGTCACCCGGCTGCAATAGTCCCCCCACTTCCAGTCCTTGGTGAGCTATATCCTGCCTCCCTGTTATTTTTTAATAGCTTTATTGAGATATGACTTAATGTAAAAAAAAAAAACTATTTTTAAGGGAACAATTCAATGATTTTTGGTAAATCGATGGTTGTACACATCACTGTGATCCAATTTTAACTCATTTCCGTCATCCCTGCAAAATCCCTTGTGCCCATTTGCAAAGCAGACCCTATACCGTGTTCCAGCTCATCGAGGAACATTTCCATGTTGTGTCAATTGTTGGGCATCGTGCTGGCTCGTCATGGTGGTTTCTTCTCAGGAACCACCTGTTCCACCTACGCCTAAAATCCCAGTCCTATGTTCATAGCCAGAGCCCCAGGGAAATCATGACAGAAAAGAGGCTGCACTTGGTCTGCTCACTAGTTTTACATTGGAGTGCTGTCGATAATTCAGCTTAACCCCCAATTCTCTTTGACCTATATGACTGAAGGCCTACTATGTGCTGGGTACTGGGATACAGCAATTAGTTGTGGTCCCTGCATGTGTGCATGACAAGGGCCAACTGCATGCACAGTTGGGAGAACACATTAGTCAAGGGCCGGGATAGGAGTTTGTCTGGAAGGAAGGAGCTGCTGATGCCTGACCTACATCTGAACACATGCATGTGCCTGTCACCGCTTCACTGAGGGCCACTTGCTTCCGGGCTGAAAGCTCCGAGCTCCTGCTTGTTTCGGGATGGACAGAGGCAGTGCGAGTGCTGGTCCTATCCCTATGGTAAAGGCCAGCCACTCCAGGGTGCTGACTTCCTATTCCTTTCCTTACCTGCTTGTCTCTCCTCCAGACAGGAAGTGGAGAGTGAGCAGGAACGTGGTCCAGCTCGGGGCCCGGCACGTAAAGGCCCTCAGAAAAAGGATATAAAATTGCATTCATGCATTCATCTGCTTATTCATTTATTCCCCTAATGTTATAGAGAGCCCAAATTCTATTCAGGAATCCTGGCACTGGGGCAAGAACAGGGAACAAACAGATTAAAGCCCCCACGATCATGAGTCTTATACTCAGGAAGTGACAGACAATAAACAAATTGATAAGTGTGATATACAGCTTGCCAGGCAGTGATAAGGGCTCTGAAGCAGAATGATTAAGTGGCGTCTACAAAAGCATAGAATATTTATCTTTTTAAAAAGAAGAATATAAAACTGCATGGATGGTGTGATCTGATTTTTGAAAAGGAAAAATAATACTTATTTGCTTAAAATATATACATATGTACAGAAAGAAATGTCCCAGATGTCAGGGATGGGTCACTGCTGAGGCGTAGCATTATGGGAAATCTTTGTTTTCATAGAAAGATCCTTGCATGAATGAATTTTCTGGAATGAACAAGTATTGATTGCATAATTAGAATGACAGTTGTTTTTTTTTTTCTTCTTCTTCTTTTTTTTTTCTTTTGCTTTTTTTAAGCAAGAGACTGGAAAACTTTTCTATTAGGCCTGAGTTGGAGGCCAGAGCCTATTTCCCAGCAGGAGGGAGTCTGAGGCTGGGTTAAACTGCAGACATCCCTTCTATCATCCAAAGTCTCAGGGCTGCTCAGCACTCACTCCCAGGGTGGACAGGACAGAGAATTTCCATCCTTTGGCTGAAAATAAGAGCAGAACTGGGAGGGGGCCCTGAAGAGGAACAAGTGGTAGCAAAGTGATTAGGAGCTGAGATTGCAGCCATGGCAGTGACCCAGAATCCCAGGCCTGGCTCCAAAGCCTGGCTGTGTGACCCAAGCAAGTTATGTAACCTCTCTGTGCCTTCGTTTCCTCATAAAAGGAAGATAACAGTAGCACTTTATCTCCCAGGACCATTGTGAGGATGAACCTAGTTTAAAAACTGTCAAATCCTTAGCACAAGGTCTGGGATCTAGTACTCAGAAAAGGAAGCAGCTATCTGTTGTGGAGCATCAGGTTAGGAAGAACCAGTGGACATCAGTGACTGATCAAATAAAACATGGCAGAAAGGGGTTCCATGTGGAAAACAAAAGAAGGGGAGGCACGGGGCACGGAGGGTTACTCTGGCAAGGCCTCACAGCCTTTTCTTGGGCAACATCCCTCTCCTCTTCCCCTTAAGGTCCAGGGTATTGTCCCTTCTCCCTGAATGCCACCACTTTGGTGGGTCCCACTGAAGGCCAGGAGCTGAGTGGCAATGCAGTTTGGATTTCCATAGGCAAATGCTGGGAAAGTCACTGAATTTAAAGAACCATAGAGGAAGGAAGGGAGGTTCAGGAGGCCGGGTCTGGTTCCTCGTAGCCCCTTGGTTGTTACCTTCTCACACGTCCCTGTGGGACTCTTCTTGTTGCTGGTTTTGGAGGAGACATCCTTGCCCTGGGTGAGCTGGGTGGGAAGCGAGTCAACCCAAACCAGCTTCTTGAGGGGTCCCTCGGGTATGTGCTCACTCTGCACGGAGTCTTGGGAGTCAGATCATGGTTTTACTTCCAGGTTCTGTCTACCATGTGTGTGAGCTGCTTTGGGCAGACAGCCCATCCTGGTCCCCTCTTTCTCAGAGCTGTGAATTGGGCCAGTGTCACCTGGCTATCATGGGCTGAAGGAAGGAGTCACTGAGCCAGCGTTACGCTGCCTGGGACCTAGTAGATGCTCAGAAGAGGATTCTCACCACTGCTTTGGCTGCTCCTTCACCCCATGGGCTCCCATATTGCTCTTTGAGCTTCTACCCCAGCAAGTTTCTTCACCACTCAGAGGTTGCCTCTCAGACATCTTTCCCTGTCCCTCTCTGACCCGTCCACTTTTGCTGAAACACACCTCGTAGCCAATGTGGAGGCTGTGGCACCCTTTGGGGAACCACCGTTGCCATGGCAACAAGATGCTGCAGCTGAGGAGAGAGTCTCCTGGAGCCGGGCTACCAGGGTCCTGACCCTGGCAACGCCAGTGTGCTAGGTGCAAATCACTTGACCTCTCTGTGCCCAGCTTCCTTTTTGCAAAGTGTAAATGACAGTACCTATTTTGTAGGTTCTTGTGAGGACGGAACAGGAATGCCACACAGAGCTGGGTGCACAGTGAGCACTCGATGGATCTTAGAGACGACCTTTGCTCTTCGTGCATCCTAGGAGCCACGCTGATAACCACAGCAGACGTCCTTCTCTTTGAGATCCACCCTCACATTTCCTGTGGTATCTCCACATTGCCCCAGCTGTCCTTGGTCCTCTCTGATGACCCACTCCTCCAGGGGTCTCCTTGAGGAGGTGACTGTCCTCAACCCTGTTAATATACTCTGTACAAATACAAAGATGTCGTCCTTTGGTCCAGCAAGAGTGAGAGGCAGAGGATGCTCTTTTTTATCGTCCTGAAATCCAGTCACCATGAAAGAGACCGAGAAATTGGGTCAGATGCTAAAAGAGAAGTAAGCTAGAGAGAAACCACCGCTCATTGCAAACAACAATTTCTGACTTGAGTTGGTTTAGCATAAACCCTAAACCACCAACTGTATAAAAAATGTCAGTGGGGCTTCTTGCTTTTATTGGTGTGATGACATTTTTGATAAATTGGCTTTCTAGCCCAGTCTTCCCACATCCTGATGACTTTTGCCAGTGAAGCACAATCAAGGCACAGGTGGTACGATCATTGCATGGATCCTTCTGGATGACTTCTGTGGTGGGAAGACGGTTAGAGACCAAGGGAGTATGGCCTGGCCTGAGTACCAAGAAAAGAGTTCTGGCTCCATCACAGGCCCTCCTCCTGTCACACCCTCAATCACAATGTTCTGCCTGGAGAGCCTCAATACCAGGCCTCCAGAGGGAGTTGTTGAGGACACTCCACCAGACGATGGCAGGAGGACCCAGGTGACTCCATTCACCCTGTGTTGAATCGAGCACGTGCTATGTGCAGGGCACAGGGAGGGCACCCCCACGGGGTCCCTGTCCTCCTGCAGCTTGCATTCCAGTTGGAGAGGACAGTGGTAAACCAGTTAAGCAACAAGCATATAGATACGTATGGGTGACAAAGGTGCCCTATGAGAGAATATTAGGGATTTTTCTAAGGGGTGGCAAGTGAGGAACCCAGATCCCAGTATACCCAGAGAAGCAAAAGAAGCCAGAATCAGAGCTTGAGGCTCCTTTGGGCCTCCTTAATAGATTTTGATTGAAGAGTATGAGAAACTATTGAGGGATTTTATGTCTTAAGCCTTTAAGTTGCTTCAAAATTGATGACGATTGCTTTGTAGACAGCAGATTGGTAGAAGTTTGTGTTCAAACCAGTAGGGAAAAGGTTGGGTTGTCCAATAAATAATGTTGGTGCAGTTGATTGACTAATTGGATTAAGTTAGAAACCTACTGTGTTCCCAAGTCATGCCTTCTGCAAAAGGAAATCCCAGATGATTAAGAGTTAGAAGTGATACATACAGTTGGCCATCCTGTTTGCTGGTTCTGCATCTGTGGATTCAACCAACAATGTATTGAAATACTTGGGAAAAAATTGTGTCTGCACCAAATATGTACAGCCTTTCTTTCTTTCTTTCTTTCTTTCTTTCTTTCTTTCTTTCTTTCTTT
>JAJEJO010004046.1:18178-65562 GCA_020662805.1 Glaucomys volans
CACACATGTATGGCTGTTCACCCAGGAGGTTTCTGGAAGGTGGTGCTACTTCTGAGTTTCTTTAGCCCCTTCTCCTGCAGATCCCCACAGGCTGGTGTGACAGGGATGTTTTCGGAGCTGTTTCTGAACAGCTTTTGTGCGGCTCCTCCTCCTCAGCCCGAGGCGTCCAGGTCTCACAGAGGAACGGGATCAGGACCAGGAAGACAAAGGCGAGGATTGATGTTCAGCCTTTGACTGAATGGGATCCCGCAGTCTTTAGGTAGATAATGGTCTTGAAAGCCGGCTTTGTGGAGAGACGGGGAAGGCTTTCTAAGTCCCCAAGTCCTCTTTGCATATCAAGAGCCCAGGCCCGGGACTCTGAGATCACAGAGGAGTGTGAGAGGATGAAGGGAAGAAGAGGGGACAATTCCACAGACAAGAAGAGGCGGTGGAGGGGCCATCACGGGGACTGGGGACCCACCCTCCTGAGGCTCAGCCTGGAGAGGACCAGGCCTCGAAGGGCCACCTTGCCACATACTGCATGTGAGGAAGGAGGAGGTCTGGAGGGGCTGCGGTGGACACTGATGGAGGGGTTGATGGCCCCCTGGGGTGCAGAGGTCCAGATTCAGCCTGTCACCAAGTCACCAGACCAGCAGAGAGACCTCATGACCAGGGACAATGGGGGCCAAGGCCATGAGGCCTGCTCAGACCCGGGTCTGAGGGGCCAGTTCTACCACCAGTGGAGTCAGCGTGGGTTGCGGCCATGCTGAGAGGCAGGAAGAGGAGGCTCGCTTTGCTAATTTTGCGCTGGAGGCTGGCTGTGGGGGTTAGCAGCACACAAGTGATAGCTGCCCCGTCCTTCAGGAAGTATTGACATTAAGTGTCATCTTATTTCACAGTGTTAAGGATAATTATCCCTATTTGGGCATCTGAGATTCAGAGAGGGTAAGCAATTTTTCCCAGGTCACAAAGCATGTCAGTCACAGAGCGAGGATCCAAACTTGGATGCTGAGTTTCCATGTGCTTTTCACTTGCACAGGCCCCTCTGGGGAGCACCGCGACTAGGTGATTGATAATGGCAGTTAGAAGGTCATGATCATCCTTGGGGACCCTCCCAGCCTGTGACAGGTGGCATCCTTGGTGATTGGTGAGGGGCTGTGTGCAACTGTGTGCTGGCTTCCAGGCATGTCACGGCAGGAACTTTGCGGCCATCACTCTTGCTACAGTGCGGAAGGAGGCCCGGGTGACACGCTCCAAAGGCACCTGGCAAGATCAGGTGCGGGAGGAGCCGGGAATCTCGCTCCAGTTCAGACGCTGCAGGAGAAGAGCAGACTGTTTCCAGTTACCTTTGCTCATCAAGCGCGGAGTGAGGCGTGTCCTGAAGAGCGCGGCAGAGCCCCTGGGGCTGGGACCGTCCAGCTCTGACTGGCACCCAGCCCTCCTGGGGTCCAGCTTCTCCTACGGAAAGGGCTCCTCTCACAGGGAAGGGACAGGGCAGCGGGGACTCAGGATGTCCCTACCCTGTGCTCAACTCTGGGTGGGCCTCTGGGCACGTGCTGTGGGATGCCCTGCATGGATCCTCCGGGCAGGGCTTGGCCAGGGGCCACCTCCCCCGGAATCCTTCCTGGGGCCTCAGGGTGGGTCAGTGGCTCCCTCTCCACCCCCACTCTCTGCCACCTTGGGTGCATCTCATCACGGGGGCGGGGGGGTGGACTGGGAGGGGCTGAGCTGTCCATCTCCGCCTGGACTGTGAACCCTGGAAAGGCCCAGTGAGTTCTAGACTCATGCTGGCATCCCAGCTCCCGGGACGAAACCTCCGGGAGCTCTTCCATAAATGTTTGCTGAATCAATGATCCAGAGATAAGGAAACCAAGGCTCGGGGTCAGCAGGTGCCCAAGGACACGCGGTTAATGATTCTCAGACCAGGAATCGATCCATTCCACTGAGAGGTTCAAACAGATGAGGGAAGAAGGGCCAATGAGTATCCAAAGTCTGCAGCTGAAGGCCTCGGGGCCACCAGCGCAGTCCAGGAGGGCACCCGGACAGGCGGAGGAGCCATCGAGCCATCGGTGCAGGCGAGAATGAGCCGATGGTGCCCAGGTGCTTTTCCACAGGGAGAGGCCCAGGTCTGTGCGACACCGGCTCTCGTTTCACGGATCACCCAGTCCTCCGGGCGGCCAATCTGGGAGTGTGACCTGTGTGTGCCCGGGACTTCTGGGTCCTGGGCGGGCTCTGACCCAGGTGGGGGCCCAGAAAGGTTTCCTGAATCCTTGGTAATTGGAGGGAGTCTTAAAGGGGCCGGGAGGGACAGGAGAACCTGGGGAAAGCCTGTCCCCGGGGCCAGGGGTGAGGGAAGGCTTAGCCCCGAGGGAGCCACAGGACAGCCCCGAGGGAGCCACAGGACAGAAATGAGAGGACAGATTGGCGGGGTCTAGAGGTAAAGAGTGGAGGGCAGGGCCATGGAGAAGGCTAATCCGGGCCCAGGAGGCACTCCTGGCTGTAGGAGGTGAGGTTGCGGCCCCTGGCTGGTGGGGACCCCGCCTGCTGAGCCAGCCACCTGCTCCTCCAGCTCTGAACCTACAAGTTCCTGAGGTTCCCGCTGCCGCACGGCCTGCCTGACCTGAAGCAGGAGGACAGAGGAAGCAATCAGGGTTCCCTTGGTTTCCTCTGGTCCCCCCGCAGCCCCTGGGGCTGTCCAGCCAGTCTCAAGACCACTTTTCTCAGTTGGATGTGTGCATGGAGCCCTGGCTGCTCTGGCCTGGGGTACCTTTGTGTCCTTGAGCTGGCCACTGCCCGCCACATCCTGTGCATGCCCAGCTGCGGCTAAAAGAACTCAGGAGGACTCGGCATTTGTTGTGCACTCACTGGGCGACACATTGCACTGAGCACTTTCCTAGGTCATCTCCTCCCGTCCTCCTAGCAGCCCTATGAGGTGGCGCTGCAGTTCCCATCCACAGATAAAGAGGCTGTCATTGCTCAGGTGGACGGGCACAAATAGATCATAAGGGGCTAGTCCAGGTTTTGGCTCAGGACTGTCTGAGTCTACTTGCAGCTGCCTCATGGGAGCTTCCCTCCAAACATCTCTCAGGGGAAGACCTTGCCCAAAAGGATAAGGTGAGCACAAACCCTTCCAGCCAGGTGACTGGAGACAAATATTGTCCTTACGGGTGTCTACTCATTTCTCTATCTATCCTATTCCTATGAAAATCTTCTCATCCATCCACTGGATGGATCCATCAGTCTATCCCATCCACCAATTCACCTATCCTTCCATCCATCCATCCATCCATCCATCCATCCATCCACTCACCCATGCACCCATCCACCCATCCACCTATCCATACATACACCCACCTACCCATTCACCCATCCACCTATCCATCCATCCATCCATCCATCCATCCATCCATCCATCCATCCACCTATCCATCCATCCACCCATTCATCCATCCATCCATCCATCCATCCACCCACTACCCATCCACCCATTCATCCATCCAACCATCCAACCATCCATCCATCCATCCAACCATCCATCCATCCGTCCATCCATCCATCCACCCACCCACCCACCCACACCCACACCCACCTACCTGTCCATTCATCCATCCACCCACCCACCCATCCACCTATCCATTCATCCATCCATCCATCCACCTACCCGTTTATTCATCTATCCATTTTTCCATCCATCTGTCTGTATATCCACCACACACTTTGGTTAATTCAGTGATTCTGTGACAAGTTTCAAGGACCCAGCTTCTTTGCGTGTATACGTGCATACCTATTTGCTGAGTGGTACTTGGAACATCAGGCTTTTGTCCTCTATCTTGTCTCCTCATAGTTGCAGGAGGGTTGCAGTGTCTCTCTGCATGTCATCCTCATTCCTCCTTCAAAGGCCAGAAGAGAGAATGTACCCAGTTTATGTTCCTTTAATGAAGAAGGTGTTCCAGGAGGGTCCCCAGAAGCCTTCCCCTCTTGTCCCCTGGGCCAGGATTGCATCATGTGGCCATTCCTAGACAACGCTCCAGTGAGGGAAAAGGCATCCCTAAGGGGGATGAGGGAAAATGGCCTAACCCTAAACACGGTGTGCTGCCTGGGGAGGGCCGGTCTCCTGTGCTGCGGGGATTGAATAGGGCTGGGATTCGGAGGGAGGCTGCTGTCGGGCAGTGGCCGTGTGGGCTCCATCCATCTCTCCATTCACTCCCGTCCACACAGCCTCATCCATCTGTGGGTCCCTCATTTATCTGTCTGCGCGTCCATTCACTTATCAAACGTTTACTGATGCCCACTGTGAGCCAGGCCCTGCGCTCCCCGTCTGGTGAGATTTCAGAAGAAAAAAGATCTCGTTAGGGAGAAAGATGGAATTTCCCATCATCCCCGTCGCCGCTTTATTCAGCCACGGTGAGAATGATGCCGGGGCTCATGCTGGGCTGCGGTCTGCAGTGTCCTCCCAGGGCCGCTCCTTCATCCCGCACACGTCCCCCGAGCGTCTGCAGCGTGCCAGGCGCAGCCTTTTAGTTTTACAAAGTGCTTTCTCCAACATTTGTCAGAAGGAGCCCTCCAAAGGCAGAGAGCACACGCTTTCCAGAGGCAGGAGAGAAGCATCCCTCGGGTGTCCTCAGAGCCCAGATGGCCCTGCGGGGCCAGGACTGTGGCCTCTGGGCGTGGGCGGAAGTGTTCTCCAGAGGCGGGCAGGGCCCTCTGAACCCGACTGAGCACTGCGGGGAGCTCGGGGGTCGTTTAGAGGGGGATGGGAGTCACCGTCCGCAGGCGAGGTGTCTTCAGAGTCAGGTTGGCGCGGCACACACAGGGGGCATCTCTACTGGCCCCGAGGGCCAGGCCTTTGCCACACCAGGCAGTGTCCCTGGCCAGCTCTCCAGGGACTGTGAAGTTGACAGAGGTGAGTCTGTCCTCGACACTCAGGCCCCTAGCCTGCTCCCTGTCTGTGCGGTATCTGAGGACCTCCAAATTCACCCTGATGTTCCCTCAAAACTGACCGCCATCCACGTCCATCCTGAGGGCCCGCTCTGCTCCGAGGGTGTCCCCATGCCTCTGACAATAACCCTTTCCATTCCTGGGTCAGCTGGGAAATGGGCCTCACCTTCCAGACGGGAGGAGGAGAGGCCTTGACACATGCGTGCCATTGACTGTCAGGATGTCATCAGGACCTAAGAGGACATTAAGAATGTGTGTGTGTGTGTGTGTGTGTGTGTTTCCCAGAACATTCTTGCCTTCCGTGTCCCTAAGTCACAGAGTCCAAGTGACTGGGTTAGGGAGGGATGCCATAAGTCAGGAACAGGGGTCAGCAGCGTGCGTGGCTTAGAGTGGTGGACATGAGGGCCTCGGAGTCCTGCAGACCCAGTGCCTCTGCAGCCTCCACAGCCAGGCCCGGAGTGCCCTGCTCTGGCGGAGCCGGCTCAGTGGCCCTCGCAGGTCCATGGCTGGAAACCAGCCGTGCGGAGTGGGAATTAGAAAGCACAACCACGGGACCCCTGCTGCCCTGATGGAGCCTGTTGTTCAACATGTACCAGAAGACCACCGGGCGGGGGCCTCCCGGGTCAGGGTGCCGAGGACAGTGGCTTCGCCCCAGCTTGTGGTGAGGGAGTCTCTGGATTTGGGGCTGCTTTCTGGAGTCCTGGGAAGGGTATTTTTCATCGTCACCCAGAGAGTGTTTCCTCCAGCTTGGGAGGGAGTTTTCCAGAGGCACGCATAGTTTTCCCAGACTTAGGAATAGAATTTTCCGGAGCTGAAATTGGGAGTTGGTGGAACCAGAAACAGACCCCCCTCCACCCCGACTCATAGTCACAGACTTTTCCAAAGAGAGGCAAGGAGCGTTTTCACCATGGAGGCCTCAGTCCAGAGCAGAATGGTGTCTCCATCGGAGACCACCGTGTGGGATCTGGGCTGCTCTCTATGTCTGCTCTCCATGCACCCGGACCTGCAAGCCCCACTCTCCTTGTGCCGCCCCAGAGGAAGGCAGCCAGTCTCATGAGTGTCCGCCTGTAAATCAACCAAAACAGATGACCAGCCGGGCTCCAGCCTGTCATGGTCAGAGCCAAAACCTGTTGAGTCATTTTACTGTTGGGGAGAAAATGTCTAAACTCGGGTTGCCTGTCTTGCCCTGCGCGGTGAGGACTCCAGCTTCGCTTGTCAGCTGGTGACACCCTCCTGCCCCTCATCCTCATCTTGGGGGCTTCCTGGTGGCTCGCTCACATGCCCTGAGGAAGCAGTGGCGAGTAGACTTCGGCATCCCCAGAGGCCTTGGGCACTCCTTCCCGGTCTGGGCGTTTGTGTTCATTCTCATGGACAAAGAGCGGTGGCCAGGCCTGGGTGGCAGCACTCTGCATGGTGCCCAGGGGCTGGATCTTCAGTGACCACAGACGGAGCAAGCACTGGCCTATAGGGGCCCAGAACAGGGGCCTTGGGAAGCCCTCCCTTCCTCCTCCCACACTCAAATGTCACATCGTGAAATCGAGGGTTAAGAGAGACGGTGACGACTATGTCCATTAACCTTTTCTGAACTGAACCTTGACCTTCAGGAGGCTGCCCAAAGCCGGTGCTCTGAGCAGGGAGAGCAGAGTGGTTTTGCAATGTTTGTAATGACGTCCAGCAAGGTCTCACGGCGGGGCGGGGCGGGGCAGGGCCTCCTGATGTACAAACATGGTGACTTGGCTAAGGACCCAGGAATGGAGGATGTGTCCTGCAGAACCAATCATCCTCCCTGGAGATTTCCCGGCGCCTCTCTTCACAAAGCTGCAAAACAAATAGGGAGAAAGCAAAGTTTCCTGCAAAGTCGGATGTACGTTTTACTGAGTGCGTTTAAGGCTGCGGACCTTCCTGGTGTGAGTGTATGAGGTTACTAAGGGGAGAATCCCTAGGACTGATGCACTGACTACAGAAATGAACATTTTCAGGGAATCATATCATTTCAACCGCTTTATTGTTTTTTAAAAATCTTTGCAACTAAAGTTTAGTTCCAGTGATCTGAATATGGGAGGGAAATTAAAGGGTGACAGAGAGACAAGAGAAGGGCAAGCCTCCCTCATTCTGAGAAGGGCTCTGTGCCCAGAGGGACATCTCCACACACCAGCCTAGTCTGTCCCTAAAGATGCGCGTGGGAGACCCTGTGGGAGCCTCGTGGTTTCCCAGCTCATGGGAACTCCAACCAGTGGAACCTGAAATCTCTCAAACGCCTTTCAATAAAGGCTGATGTAACAACTTTCAAAGATTCCTGCCAAAAATAAAGCATGTTGATTGGCGATCAGCAGAAGTGATTTGCAACAGTTTGGACTGGGCTGGGAGTGCCCCCAGGTGTCGGGCAGAGGCAAGAAAAATGTATGGAAAATAATCAAGAAAAAGGCTGGTTCTACTGGGTGCGGTGGTTCATGCCTGTAATCCCAGCACTTGGGAGGCTGAGGCAGGAGGATCACAAGTTCAAAGCCAGCCTCAGCAACTTAGCGAGGCCCTAAGCAACTCAGTGAGACCCTGTCTCTAAATAAAATACAAAATAGGGCTGGGGATGTGGCTCAGTGGTAGAGCATTCACCTAGCATGCATGAGGCCCTGGGTTTGATCCACAGCACCACATAAAAATAAAGGTATTGTGTTCACCAACAACTAAAAAATAAATAAATACTTAAAAAAGAAAGGTCGATTCCTTTCGGAGAACAGCTGTTATTCACCTGGAGCCCATGTCCACCTCCCACATGGCCCGTCTGCCTGGCAAGTGCATCCAGCTGGGAGCGCGTGTCTGTTAATCACCTCACATTTTTATTTGTTTGGCACGCTTTGGGCAACTTTGTTTTTTTATATTAAGCCATTCAGATGTGAGAATTCAGCTAGTCAGGGACAAATACAATTACTTACATTTCAATCAATACTTAATTTCTTAAAGTTATAGATCTTAGACCTCAGTTCTCTCTTTAGCTTTTACTCTCAACTTATGGATCTTGATATTTTATTTATGAACTTAGTAGTTTTTGTGGAAAAGCAAGATCACATTGACTTCCTCATTGATTCATATTCAATTATCTCATAAATTTGACAGATTAAATCCCCATAAACTTTTAACACCATTTAAACATTTAATTAAGCCAATTCCGTTAGATATCTGAAACTACAATTGCAAATTTAATTTCTCCAATTCAAACACTTCAAACACCTGACAAGGGAGATTCACAAATATGATGAACCAATTATTCCTCAGCACTTAAGCAACTTCTGCAAATCTAATCAGACATAAAATTAGTTGCTTAGTTTTATTGTAAACATCATAGAAAGCAAGCCTGAATACATAAAGCAAGACAATGATCATAGAATTTCTTACGCCAACTGTAAATACAACTTATACAAAAGTATCAATATCAGGGATTCATTTCTTTATCATCTTGTTATGTTAAAAGAAATATGAGTTCATGGGCCTCTTCCTTTTCTCAGTGCTGGGCCTCTTGGCCTCCTACATGGGGGACAAGGGCTCTACCGCCGAGTTCCCTCCCCCTCCCCTCCCCCTCCCCAGACCCCTGGTTCCCTGCATTTTTCCCCAAGATGAACAATGTCACTATCTTGCATGAAAGCCAAGGATACCTGATAGAAAACGCAGTCCATGATGTGGGAGGGGGGATTTAATATGGTTGAATTCTGAAGACTGGTTCATGGATAACCGTGAGGCCCAGAGCTGGGTGGGCTTTCCAGTCATGTGAAGGGTAGGTCCCCACCTTGTCGCGAGTCCATGGGCCATAGCACAGGTGCCTTCTCCACCCCTGCCTTTGGGCTGGGATTCCCCCAACAGTGCATGTTCCAGTTTCCTGATCCACTCTCATAAATTAATGAGGGAGATCCCATGCCACTGGATTTTACTTCATTCCCATAAATCACCCAATTTTGTTATTTTTTACGTTAAAATCTAGTGTGCTCCAGTCTCTTGGTGTTTTTTCTACAAGGTAGTCTTTTTCCTATTCATTGGTCGGAGTTGCTTGAAGTTCCTGGGATGCGACTTCTTTGCCAGATACATCTGTTGTCGACATCTTCTTCCCCTGTTGAGTGGAGGTGGGTCTGGGTCTGTCCTCTGAGGTCCTACGCTGGATCGCATATCCCAGGCCTTCTCTCCAGCGTCTGATGGGCATGGTGAACTCGATATGGTAAAAAACGGATTCTCCGTGTGAACATGTCCTCTCCCCACGTCACCCCTCTTCCACAACTGTCTGCAAATGAACTTGGCACCAATATCCATCCAGGAGCCCGCTCCCAGTCTTTGGAACACTTTTTTTTTTTGGTACTGGGGATTGAACCCAGGGGCACTCCACCACTGAGCCACATCCCCAGCCCTATTTTGTATTTTATTTAGAGACAGGGTCTCACTGAGTTGCTTAGGGCCTCGCTAAGTTGCTGAGGCTGGCTTTGAACTCGTGATCCTCCTGCCTCAGCCTCCCAAGTGCTGGGATTACAGGTGTGCGCCACCGCGCCCGGCTCATAGTCTACTCTTGGAGAATATTAAGGTTGTTCCATTTTCAGCTATTATTGAAGTTTTTCTCTACTCTAAAAATATTCTTATACATTTTCATGACACACATGTGCATGCATTTGAGTTTCATACCCAGGATTATAATGACTAGTCATGGAAAGTTTTCACCGTTCCTAGAAAAAGCTAAACTCTTTTCCAAAATGGTTGTGACATTCCCCTCCCCCCAAGTCTGTATTGACAAGCTGTATTTTTCTAGGAATTTCCCCATTTCATCTAAAGTTTGGCATAAGGGTTTCTGCCATGTTCTTCTCCCCTTGGATGCTGGGGACTGGACCAGGCCTTGCTCATGCTGGGCAGGTGTCCTGCCACGGAGCCACACCCCAGCTCGGGCCCTCTTCTTTTCAGCATCTGTAGCATTGGCGATGCTTTTTGATAGTGTTCGTTTTTGCCCGCTCTCTATTATTCTGAGTGTCCTCAGGGCAACAGTGGCCCCCATGATCACTTTCCTCCCTCGGATTGTATATTTCCCTTCCAACTTGCCCCAGCTATTTCTTACGGCCTCCTTAGCACTTCATTTCTTTGAAGATTTTAAGGTGAGTGTGGTGGGGCACACCTGTAATCCCAGCGACTCAGAAGGCTGAGGCAGGAGGATCAAAAGTTTGAGGCCAAGCCGGGCGTGGTGGCGCACGCCTGTAATCCAAGCAACTTGGGAGGCTGAGGTAGGAGGATCGCGAGTTCAAAGCCAGCCTCAGCAACTTAGCGAGGCCCTAAGCAACTCAGTGAGACCCTGTCTCTAAATAAAATACAAAGTAGGGCTGGGGATGTGGCTCAGTGCCGAGTGTCCCTGAGTTCAATCCCTGTTTAAAAAAAAAAAAAAAAAAAGTTTGAGGCCAGCCTCAGCAACTTACCAAGGCCCTAAATAGCTTAGCAACACTCTAACTCAAAATTGAAATTAAAAAAAGAAAGTGCTGGAGAATTTTTTTTTTTTTTTTAGAATTTTACCAAGCATCTCTGTTTGTTTTCAATGGGAGAGATGGTGAAAACCAAGCCTTGTGGCTGAAGTCCATGGTCATTCCCAACTGCCCTCTTCCCCTACACCCAGCAGGCAGTGCACCCAACTGAGAAGCTCCATCGGTTCTGCCGCGCCCCTGCCCCCCGCTGTCATCCTGGAATGTACCATTTCTCGGGTGCTGCCTGGGCCCGTTCTGAGATCCTGGCTGAAAACTCTCGATTGCCCGCTGGGAGCGCTTGGCCAAGCCCACATCCGACCACCTTCTGCGCTGGACTCAATCGCTCCTGGGTAATAAAGCGCCCAACTCCCAGAGGCCTCTTCTTTGGTCTATGGAGTCATTCACGTTCCCAGTCCAGGGGTCCCTGAGGCCTCGCTCACCCCCCTGCTTGCCAGGCATAGCCGCCCCCTCTGTCCCGGCTCGCTGCTGCCCGTTCCCCCGGTGCAGTTGTACAGCCTGCAGGACAACCTTCTCCCATTAAAGCCGTAAACATAAAGTTCTGCTGTTAATCTAGCTGCCAGTCATTGCATGATGGTCTGCCATCATCAGAACCTAAATTAAAACAGTAAGCCTCTCCCTGCCAGCTTCAGGCTCTGTCCTCTCTAGCCCGAAGTCATCGAAGAGCCCCTGATTCCCTCCTCACTCCACCTTCCACCCTGCAAAGCAAGCCACATCCTCTCCCTTGCCTGGCTAAGAAATTTTTTTGTTTTGTTTTATTTGTGTGTGTGTGTGTGTGTGTGTGTGTGTGTGCGCCCGTGTGTGTGTTTTGGCACCAGGGTTTAAACCCAGAAGCACTTAACCACTGAGCCACATCCCCAGTCCTTTTTTTTACAGTTTAGAGACAATGGCCCGCTAAACTCACTAAGTTGCTGAGGCTGGCTTTGAACTTGAGATCCTCCTGCCTCAGCCTCCTGAGCCGCTGGGATTATAGGTGGGCGCCACCAAGGGGGCAACCCGAGCGTGTGACTCTGCGCAGTCACTTCCCTTCTCTGGCCCTCAAGTTCCCCATCCGTAAGACCCAAGGTTGAATAAGGGGATTCTAAGGGCACTGCCTGCTCTGCTGTCCCAAAGATCTGGATCAATTCTCTTGAGAGCGATTGATGGTAAGATCTGGGTTGTTTCTCCTGACATTGATTGATTCTGAGATCTGGATTGATTCTCTGGACATCTAAGAAGCAGCTAGATTGTCTTACCTTTGCTCCTTGGGCAAGGGTGTCTGCAACCGTCATATCAAGGAGTTCGGTGAGATTTTGATGGTACTAGTGTGGCATGATGACAAGAATCAGGGGTCCTTGTCTACCATTATGCTTCATCTTGTTCTTTGCCAAGAGTATATAACAAGTACGTGTGACAAAAGAGAAGTCAAAACGCCACTTGGTGACGAGCTCAGGGGCAACCTAACCAGCCTGTGATTGCACCATACTGGCCCTGTTAACTAGAAAAGGGCCCCACCAGTCCTCAGAAATCTGGCCCAATGCGCAGGCTCATTTTCCTACCTGTGGGGCAGTGGAGAGAGGGAGAGTCCAGGGGATGGGAGGCACCAGTCCCAGATCCTAGATGGTGGCCATGGCAGGACTGTGATTGCTGGCAAAGAGACACAAGGAGGCTGGAAGGAGGGGAGGCTGGGGCAAGGGGAGGTCATGGCACAGCGGCTAAGAGGGGACTCGGGTCAGCTTAATATTTGTGGAAAGGTTTGGGATGAAGTTCTCTGCTGAGAGCGGCAAGTAAAGATGAATCTCTGTGTAAAAGAGAGACAGAGAGGCAGATATCTTTTCATGACTCTCAAAACAAAAATTACAGACACAAAATACACATGACGACGTTGATGCTGATGGAAGGGAAGAGGGGATCCTTTCTGGTTGCCAGCCATAGCTTCTCATGCCAGGTGGTGACATCTTTTCAGTCACCTGACCTGTGGCTGAGTTTGGTTCTCCCCGTCTCCCCTCTAGCTGTGAGTCTTAGTCCCTCCGTCCTCTGTCACCACTTCCCGTGATAACTGGTCTCCTAGATCCCTCCTGCTCATACTCACGGGCAGCAAGAGGGAAGAGCCCTCTCAAATGCAAACGTAACCGTATCCCCTCCCCCTGCGTCCCTCCAGTTGTCCTCGGTATGGTCCAAGATTCCTTGGCATTACTTTCAAACCCTTTGGAATCTGATTCCTGCCTCTTCTTTCAGCTTTACTTCAAAATCACCCCAACATGTGCTTTCCTGCCAAGCGCTCCCAGGCTCCTTGCTTTCTGTTGCCTCCATTCTTCCCTCCCGCCGTTCCTTCTGCCTAAAATCTCTTCCCCGCCCTCACTCACCAGCAGGTGAGTAGGGACCTCTCTTCTGGGTCCCCACAGTCCCTATGCCTGCTCTCTTTCGGTCCTTAGCACACTGCCTTGCAGTTCTTTGCTGCTCTGCTCGCTTGCTCAGCCTGGAGGAGGGCCGGGGTGGGGGTGTGCGCATCTCTATCTGCAGAACCCAGCGCGGCGACGGAAAGGTGGCTGCTGCTCCTCGCTGTCTGCGGGACGCACGGGTGCGTGTGCAGTGACTGGGCAGGGGGCGCTTGCGGGCGATGTGGGCTTGGCGGGGTGGACTGCGGCCAGGTTGTGGTAGGGGCTGATGGGCACCAAGGGAGGAGTTCTGGTCCCTCTGGGGCTGCAGGAGCTCGACTTTCCCCTCGGGGCCTGAGTAGGGGTTTCTGGGGCTGAATGGGGATCCCCGCGCACTGCCATGGGCTGGAAAGACATGGGGACCCGATTCCCTTGCAGGGCCGCCTGCGAGCACCCCTCTGCAACGCCAGCCTGGGCTGTCATAGCAACAGCCCTCCCGGCAACTGTGCCAACCAATGGCAGCCGATTCTGGTGAGGTAATGCCCTGATCTGGCAGCTCATTGGCTCCCTCTCCTTTTTTTTTTTTTTTTTTTTGCCCACGTCCGGGTCCAGGCAGGGGAGGAGCCAGGCTGGAGGGCGGAGCGTGCGGAGGGCGCTGGGCGCTCCAGTTGCGGGCTTGCACGTGGTCTCTCGGCTACTGGGCTCTCTCTCTGGGCTCGGGCTGTCTTTCCTCCTCTTTCTGAGGGCTGTTCCTGCCTCCGGTCACGTCGGTCCTTCTGTCTGTCTACCTTCCTGTCTCTCTTAAAGTCTCGGCGACTCCTGATTTTCCCTGTCTCTGAGTGCACTTCTCTGTCTTCAAACAAGGGCGCAGTGAGGGCTCCTTGACTTGCAGCCAGAAGTGACTCGCTTGCCTCAAACCGCAAGGCCAGCCTGGCCCCTCATTTGCCTTCCCAGCGTGTTGGAAAGCCCTGGCACACAGGCTTAGGTCTGGATACCTCACTGAGGCCTGGACTGGCTTTGGTCCAGCTCACAAGGCGCTGGTTCTTTTGCACAATCAAGGGAAAGGCAGGATTCTGTGCTTTGGGAGGGGAAGGGCATAGAGAAATGGGCATGAACTTCAGTAACTACAGTAGAGGAGGTTAGACAACTGGAGGAACTTCCAGAAAACTACAAGGTATAGGGGCTGGAAGGAGCGAATGAAGACGTAGTTGGAATTTTGCTCCACCTTTCCATTAACACATCTGTGGTTCATCCATCATCGGAACATTGGTGCTTCTCCAATGCCAGAGTCTGTTCAGTACTCCGGGCTCCAGGAGTCACAGCCAGGTCTGGGGAGCAGACACAGGGATCTTGGGTGTTGGTGGGACTCCAGAGGAGGGCAGAACTCACTCAGCCAGGTGGGTGCAGTGGTGAGGCAAGAAAGCTGGGTGGTGAGAGGTGACCTTTGAGCTGGGCTGTTTGGGAGGATGGCCATTTGCTTGTTTGGATCGGCCTGGGTGGGACAGAATGGCAGGAGACCGTTCTGGAAGAATCAGTGGGGGCTGGGGGTTCAGGAATATAATACCTGGACAGAGTTTGCACTTGGTCCTGGGGAAAGGCATGGTCCAGTGTGGGCTCCTTGCAGTCACCCCATCTGTCTTGGTCAACCCTGCACCCCAGCACCTGGCCCTGTGCCAGGCCATGGTTAGCATTCAGGCATTTGTTGAAGGGAGGCCTGCACTGGGGGGAGGGGTGATAGATGGGGTGTGGAATGGTGGTGGAGGGGTCAGGAGAGTGGATGGGCTCAGGAGATGGGAGACAGAAGCGACGGGCCTGCAGGATCAGTCCCGCTGTGAGGGCAGCAGCCAGTGAGGTGCCAGGTAACACCCATAGCTCTGCTTTGAGCTCCCAAGGATGGGCGAGCACAGATGGGGGCAGATTTCAGGAGAACGTCGTTAATGGGAGTTGGATTCTTGAGTCTGGGGAGCTTGTGGGACGTCCAGGCGGGGCTGTCTGTGAGAGGGGTCTGGGCCCCGGTGACCTGCAGAGAGGTGGTAGCAGAGGCCCTGGGAAGACAAAGGTCACTTAAGGGGTTGTTTCTCCCTGATCTGCCCTCGGAGCCTCTCAGAGGTGGAGAGGGGCCTGGGCCACTTCTATTTTTTAAGACTTCTGAGCCGGGTGTGGTGGCTTGGGAGGCTGAGTCAGGAGGATTGCGAGTTCAAAGCCAGCCTCAGCAACTTAGCGAAGCCCTAAGCAACTCAGTGAGACCCTGTCTCTAAATAAAATACAAAATAGGGCTAGGGATGTGGCTCAGTGGCCAAGTGTCCCTGAGTTCAATCCCTGGTTCCAAAAAAAAAAAAAAAAAAAGGACTTCTGGATATAGCCTTTTTAAAAAGTAAAATTGTTATTTACCATGGTCATATTTACAAATTAACATGAATAGACAAAGATAAAAGGATCGTGTGTATTGTGTATAGTGTCATTTGGAGTCCATCGGAGTCCTGTTGGCTAGTTAGACCCCTGGGCATAGCTTCCTGGTTGCCTGGGCTAATTGCTCCTTTGGGGAGGAAAGGCTCCCGCTGGGGGCGGGCACTGCGGGCCTGTGGGAACCAGGAGGAGCTGAGCCCACAGGTGGGTGACCAGGAGCTGCTTCTTGCCCCAAGCCTAGACATTTGGGCCGTCCTCCCCCGATTCCTGCTAGCCCTCAACTCGGTCTTTTCTCTGGGAGCCATCAGAACCCAGGTGGGTACCTGACTTGTGAGTTTCCAAAGGAGAGACCACCAGGATCGCGATTCCTGCCCAGCCCCCTTCCTGTCCTGTCCATCTCCCAAAGACAAGAACATCAGATGAGCCCGGCGGCTCTCCCGGTCACTTCCTCTCTGGTATCAGCATCCCTGTGTCCTCAGTCTGTAGGTTGGCGACCAGCACAAAGTATGTATAGTCATGTTGGGTTAATTCAATTGAATTGCAAAGTAGATTATTTGACTGGAACACGAGTTGGGGGAAGGGTGGTGGAGAAATCATGCCGCTGGGGCTGTTGCATAAGATCAGGTCTGCAAGGGTGCTTTGGAAAAAGTCAATTGAGCTAGAGGTGCTCACCTCGAGTCCCAGCTACTCTGGAGGCTGAGGCAGGAGGATCTCAAGTTCAAGACCAGCCCAGGCAACTTTGCGAGACCCTGACTCAAAATAAAATAAAAAGGGCTGGGGGTGTGGCTCAGTGGTAGAGCACTTGCCTAACATGTGCGAGGCCCTGAGTTCAATCCAAGAAAAGAAAAAAAGGTAAATAGGTATAAATTGAATGTGTATAAGAAAACATCTTACGGTATTAGGCCCGGTTCTCCTGAAAGGCTTCCAGAGAAAGTGAGACCTTTAAAAAAATCTTTATTTTATAAGAAGAACCATCCACATACATCTCTTACTACCGTGGCAAAGAACAAGGACCCCGAGGTGGGCAGCCTGTTTTGGAATCCCGGCTCTGTCACTCTCTGGCTGTGAGCCCCCACCAGCAACCGGACTTCCTTGTGTATCATTTGACTCGATGTAAATTGCAAATAATATTACCACTCACCTCCTGGGGGAATGAGGATTTAATGAATTATTAGATGTAAAGTATTTAAGTCAGTGTAAGTGCCGGAAATATGAGCTTTTATTATCATTAGTGGTGATGGAACTTTCTGGAGCCCTTCCCAGGAGTGCTGCCTGCACTCAGGTCCAGCTGTGGCTGGTGTTGCCGGCCGCATCTGTTCAGCCCTCTTTCCTCTGCTCAGGGCCCTGGTGCTCAGTTTTGCTTTCATGAGCGCCCCTGGGGAGATTTCAGAACCAGGGCCTGAGCTGGACCCTCAAGCCATGACGTCAGAATCTCTGAAGCTTCGGGGCCTCCCAGTCCATGTGCAGCCCAGGTGGAGAGTTGTGGATCTGGACAGTGTCCGCACGCAGCATCACCTGGGAACTGGCTGGAATGCAGGTTCTCAGGCCCCCCAGGGCTGCTGTGGAGCATCCACTCTGGCAGGTGGGGTCACACTGGGTTTCAGCAAGCCCCCCACCTCCAAGATTCAGGGCAGGGCCAGAAAACCACTAATGGAAAGGCTGAAAAGTGCAATGAGTTATTTTGTGGAGGCCCTTGTGTAAACTGCGTGCTGTTAGTCCTGGTCTGACGGCGGTGGGGACCAGTTCTCGTCCACTAATTCCACACCCTCCATTGTACCAGGCGGCTTTCTGTGGATTCTGTATTGAGACCTCAGAGCAACCTGAGGCCAATCGCTTCACCTCCATTTGCTAGGTGAGGAACTGGACGCTCCAGAAGCGCGTGTGACCTGCCCCGCCCTTGTAGTTCGTCACCAGGGCTGGGTTCCTCAGAGCTCTGGCCAAGCAAAGCCAGGGGTGTTGGTTTCAGCCTGAGCCCGGCTCTTGTCAGGGAGGGACTGCAGGCCACACCCTTCTTGGGGCCCAGCTGCTCCTCACCCAGATGTTGTAAGGAACAGAACAGGCTGGGGGAGGGGAAGCTCTCTGGGACCCTGGTCCTCAAAATCATCCCTAGAAATAGCTGAACATGCAGGTTCCCAGGTTGGAAGGGGGGGTCTCGTGTCCTGTGAGTCAGTCCCAAGGTGTGCGGCGCCTGGTCAGCGCCCAGCGTGCAGCCAACCCCCAAACGTTGGCCACCGTCATTATGAATCACACACGATTATTGATAAAGGTAGGTGAGAGGGTACTATTTTACATTTCCTATTTTACATTTCCTATTCTTGATTATTGTTTTATTTATTTTGCATTGTGGGGGAATGTAGGGGCCTTATTACTTGTGGTGCTGAACTTCCAAGTTGTCAGTTCCCCCACACAACTTCCAAATACCAACCGTGCTGCAGACTCAGCTGGGATGCTAGCGGTCCTCCAGTTACCAGTGAGGGGACATGGGAGAGCGTCTGGCTGTGGAGGGAGACAGACCCACTTCAGTCTCAACACCATCACTTGTTCTGAGGCTGAGGGCCTCTGTTTCTACCCGTCCTAGATGGAAGCACACTACAGAATGTACACATGAGGGGTTCAGGGGTTGATCTGCCTGTTGAGGGAGTTGGTGACTGTGCTGACAGAGCAAAGAATCAAAGGGCCAGATATAGTGGTGCACACCTGTAATCCCAGCGACTTGGGAGGCTGAGGCAGGAGGATTGCAAGTCTGAGGCCAGCCTCAGCAACTTGGCCAGATTGTTTCAAGGTTTAAAAAAATTAATAAAAAATAAAATGGGTTAGTGATGTAGCTCAATGGTAAAGCACCCTGGATTCAACTCCCAGTACTGCCAAAAAAAATTTTTTTGAAGGCTGCACTGGACAGCCTAAGACAGACAGACAGGCAGACAGACTCCCACCATCAGATGCTTGGGCCAGACTCATTTTCCCCCTTTTAATAACCAAACTAGCTAAACAGAGGGGCAGGATGCAGAAGGGCACTCCCATCTGGTCCCTCTTAGTCCCTCTGCTCTCTCTTGTCCTGTCCAGGGAGCTCTGATGGGCTGACTAGGGGGAGGGGCTGAGCAGGCTCCGCCCAGCTCCTGGACATTGTCACTAGTTCAGCCTGCCCGCTGAGGAGTTCCCTTCTGGTGGGTTCTCTGATTCCAGACAGTCTCAGTGGGCCAGCTCTGGGGGAAGGTCTGGCGTTGCTGGAGACTGCGAGGATGAGTTAATTCAAGGGGTGCTGCTGGCAAGCCCCTTGGGCTCGGGTCTCCTCCTCCAGGCAGCCTTGCTATGTCACTGGCTTTGCACCTCCCCTGAGCATAAGCCCTGCTTGCCGAATTCCTCAGGTCTTGATTCAGGTGTCATCCTCTGGGTTTCTTCAAGTCACAACAGCACTGGGTGCGGTGGCGCACGCCTGTCATCCCAGAGACTCAGGAGGTTCAGCAGGAGGATCCCATGTTCAAGCAACTCAGTGAGACCCTGTCTCAAAAAGGAAAAAAAAAAAGATAACTCCTGAGCCCCTTGTATTCCCTGCCTGGTGCTCTGTTCTCCCGAGCACTTGCTGCGAACACCTGCCATCCGCTTGTTCACCTTGTGTTCTGTGCCCCCGCCCACACACACTAGAATGATCACTCCCTGCAACCAAACCTTTTTCACTGTAGTGTCCCCAGGGCTGAGTGTGGGGCTTGGCATACAGTAGGTGCTCAGTAAACACTGTGGCACGAAGCTGGCCTTCTGCTCACCACCTGTCATCTACATGCATCTCACAATGCCTCTGAACCCAGGAGGGGAGGCCGGGTGTCTCTTTGGAGCCCCCTCACATGCTCACTGGGCTTAGTTCGATGTGGCCGAGTAGATTCGACACAGCGAGTCCTCAGGAGTTTGGGATCCACACCCAGACGGCCTGCATTTAAATCTCTTTGCTGGGTTTCTGAACCTTTCCGGCCCCAGACTCCCATTTGTAATGTGAGGTGATGAGATCACCTCCCCAGCAGAGCTGCTGTGAGTGTCAGGGGAGGGATGCAGTGCCCGGCACAGGGCTTGGCAGGGGAAGGGCTCGGTAAACGCCAGCTGGTGTTTCTCAGCCTCGTGTGCCTTGGAGAAAGAGACCACCTGCCCTTCCTGCTTCTCAGGATGGTTCTGGAGGGAGACAAGGAGGAAGGCATGTGGCCTGGTCTTGTGGACTCCAATGCCCAGGGTGGAGCAGAGGGGCTGAGGTGGTTGCAGGATGGGGCAGGAGCACCATCCGTGTGGCCTCAAGCAGCCAGGGTGCGAGTAGACCAGTTGTCTGGACGGCGGCCTGGCCTTTTCTCTTTCTATAGCTGAGTCACAGGCTGATGGGACCAAGAGGGTCACCCCACCCTGCTCCATGGGAGGAGCTAGCCTGGGGGCTGGGCTCCAGAGGGGGCAGTCTGGGATGAAATGGTGTCAGGGATTAGTCCTTGGGTCCAGGGATGTCCTTCTGCCTTCCTCTGGGTTTTGGATGGCGTGTGTGTGAGAGCATTCTCGTCTGCACGTCAGGAGCGCATGCCCGCAGGCGTGGACACACACACAGCCAAAGGCTGGCCCTCTGTGGGGAGGGATCCATTCTCCTGCATGATGCTCGCTGGCCACGTGGGGATGGAGATGTCAGGCCACACTGGGGGTCAGTCCCTGCCTCTCAAAGACCCTGCTCTGAAGGGTGTGCACCATGGTGGGCCTGGGCTCCCGGCGGAGCAGAGCGCTCAGTGCAGGGCCGGGTCCGGGACTGGAGGCAGCCCTCACGGCACGAGAGAAGGATCGACGACGGTGATTACACACTGACTGTGCCCAGCCACCTCGCAGCATAACCTCATTTTGCTGATGAAGAGCAGAGTGTCAGAGAGGTCTGGAAACTTGCCCAAGATCACACAGCTGAAAAGCGGCCCGAGAAGAAGCAGAGTCACCCACATAGAAGCGTGTGCATGGTGGGGCTGGGATTTGAACTCGGGTCTCTCTGACCTAGTGCTCTTAGTGCCACCACCCTCCCCAAGCTTGGGGATGAACCGGCCACACCGGGAATGTGCAAGAGGACGGGCTGGGGTGGCCACAGTAGGAAGGGCCGATTCTGCCTGGAGGGGTCAGGTCAAGAGCCAGGCCGGAGAGCAGTTGGGAGGGCATTCCAGGCAAAGGGAGGCTGAGCAGAGGCGCAGAGGCCTGGAGCGGCTGCCAGGTCGCGGTGGTGTACGGCCGGCCCACTGAGCAGGAAGCCGACCTCCGCTCTCCCCGCCCCCACCCCGCCGGGTTCAGAGGCTTGATTGTCCCCACGCCCCCCTCCTGTAGGCTCCTGGGACATGGACAAGAAAGGAGCTTGTCTTCCTGGCTCTGCCGGAGTCCTGCCGCTGAGGTTTGGTTACCATGGTGATGGGCTCCATGGAAACGCACAGCGGCCTTTTCCAGGGAAGGCCTGGACCCCAGCCCACCTGCTGAGGCCTTGCGTCCCCTGGCCTCAGCATCCTGCCCCCGTGCCTGGGTGGTCACTCCGCGGCTTGCATCCCCAGCCCTCCACCTGGGCAGGGGAGTCCTGGGGGTCGCAGGATGGTAATTCAGTGTGCGGGGTCCCTCGCGTGGCTCCAGGATTCCTCATCACACCCAGGACACAGAGACCCCAATTCTCTTATGTTTAGGCAAATCAGAGGCAAGTCTTCATGTGGCTACCACTGTGTCCTGCCCGGTCTGTGCTGGTGTCCGGGCCCTTTCTCTGAGTCTGCCTGTTCATCTCTCCATCTGGGTGCCACGTCCCAGGTACACTCAGTTCCAGGGCCTGATATGCTGCGGGGCCAGTGGGCTAACTTTGGTTGGGACCCCCAGTCTGTGCTCGTTTGGTATTACCCCGAATGAGTCACACCCTCCTCCTGAGCAGTGGGTCCCACGTCTCCCAACCTGTCCTTTCACAGGGCTGTTGGTTAGGCTGCTGAGCGTGGCTGAGTATCTTCATTTATTGAGCACTTATTTATTTGTTCCCATTGCATTTCTTATGCTAAGAACCACACATGCATCTGTCACATTTTCTCTCTACGACGACCACGTGAGGTAGAATTCTTATCCCAATTAATTATTGAAGACACTGAAATGAAGAGGGTGAGGGCCCTGTCCAGGGTGACATAGCCACCGCTGTCAGAGCTGGAGAACGCAGGTGTGTGGGACATCCCGTGCTGCTCCGCTGCTCCGTACCACTTCATTACGTGCTCAGTTAATTTTTATTGAGCACAGACTCTACCATGGCCTGGTTTCGGCCCTCCTGGAGCACCAGAGATGGAAGAAAGAGCAAATGAAAACCACAGCAGTTGTCAGGAGTGGAGTGCTGAGGTGGAGGATGATGGGCGTGGGTGTTCCTTTTTCCAGTTTTATATCCTCTTTAATTGACGCATCATAATGCACAAGCATACCGGGTATGTTGTGATGATTTGATACGTGTGTACCCTGAGTAAGGGTCAAATCAGGGTAATTAGCATATAGATCACTTCAAATATCTATCATTTGTGGTGAAACATTAAAATCCTACCTTCTAGCAATTCCTTTTCTCTTTTTGTACTGGGCATTGAACTCAGGGGTGCTCTACATCTCCAGCCCTTTCTATTTTTTATTTTGAGACAGGGCTTGATAAGTGCTGAGGCTGGCCTCCAGCTTTCAATCCTCCTGCCTCAGCCTCCTGAGACGCTGGAATTGCAGGTGTGCACCATTGCTCCCAGCTCTTTTAGTAATTTTGAAATATGCAGCAATTTGTTATTGATTCTCAAAGAAGATGAGTGACTAGGGACAATATCTTTGAGTAAGTAACAATAAGAAAGAGATGTGAGAGCCAGCCATAGATACAGCACGGGCTGGAGGCCTTGAGGTGGGTGGGATTTGGAGTGTCCTCAGGGCTGGGAGGGACAGAGGAGTGGGGGGTGGGGTGAGTAAGGGGAGAAAGGCCCCAGATGAGCTGGAGAGGCAGGTGGATCCTCGAGGTCCTAGGTCTGGGAACATGGCCAGGTTTATCCCAAGGGTCGCGGAAACCCTTGGAAGTTCTGAGCGGGGAGGGCGTCGACCTGACTTCTGTCAGCCGCAGCTCCCTCTGGCTGCCACTCGGGGATGTGCAGGAGAGGGGCAGGGCGGAGGCCAGGTTGGAGATGCTGGTGGTCCTGGTGGGAGAGCCCTGAGCTGGACACTGTGTGGTATAGACTAGGCAGGACTCGCTGATGGACTGCGAGCAGGCAGGACAGAGCGACGGCTCACTGTGACCTCCGCCTGAGCTGCTGGGGAGGATGACGTCCTGAGATGGGGAAGAGCGGTGGTGCTGGGTGGGTGCTGGACAGATGGTCCTGCAGGAGGAAGCTCTGAGCTCGAGTGCGGGTGCCTGGGTGGGAGATGCCAGGGGAGTCAGAGGTCTGGGGTTCAGGGAAGAGGGTGGGGCTGTGGGTACAAATTGGGGAGCTGAGGTGTAGATTTGGGAGCTAAACCTATGGGCTTGAGGAGATCAAAGGAGGGGTGTAGACAGGATGGAGGAGGGGAGGGAGGGGATAGAGAGGAGGGAGGGGAAGGAAGGGATGGAGGGGAGGGAGGGGAGGGAGGGGAGGGAAAGCGGGGAGGGGAGGGAGGGGGAGGGAGTGTCTGCCGGAGGATGCACTGGCCACAGGTGTGTCTGTCCCGCACACTTTACCAGCATGCACCGGGTTGGGCTCCAGAGAGCAGATGGTGGGTCCCACGGGTGCATTGGGTCCAAGACACGCCCTGAGTCAGGGGATCAACCTTGGGCTTGGGGTAGCAGCAGGAGTCTGGCCATCAGAACCTGAGGGTCAGAGGATGCAGCTGAGACCCCTGTGTAGGGCAACCAAACTGGACCCAGGTACAGCGGGTCCAGGGAGGGCTGGGTAGCTGCAGCAGCTTCCTTCCCTGTCCTCAGCCCTGGGGGATCCTCGGCCTCCGGGGGAAGCCTGGGGCCAGGCCAAGTGCTGGTTTGGGTTTTGCGGCCTGACCTGGCAGCCACTGGCCCCTGAGGAAGAGGGCATGTGTCGGTGGAGGCCTGTGCGTGCGTGGGGATCAGAGGGCCCGTGTCTGGCCTCAGCTCAGAGCCTTGAAAGTCCGGGACTTGGTGACACTCATGAGCTGTGGGCCTTGGGTGAGGAACAACCAGCTGCTCTGAGCCTTAAGATCTGGCCGGGAGCAGGTGGTAACACCCGGGTAAGACTCACCAGGGCGGCCCTGCTGCGAGGCCCCACGTGACTGGTGCCCCCAGATTTGTTGAGAGAGGGACAGGCTGAGAACGAGAGAGAAAGAGAAAAAGAGAAGGGGAGAGGAGAGGGAGAGAGCACAGGAGGAGAGAGGCTGTACCTGGGCAGTGAGACTCTGAGCGATTTTGACTTTCATGCTTTAGCTTATATTATTTTCTGATTTTTCTCTATGTATATTTAAATAATTTATCTTTTTTTTTTTTAAAAAAGGGATGGTTTAGAGATGTAAATTAGATTTTAAAAACTTTCTGCAATTTGAAAATATCCATGAGGAGCTTCACAATTTGCATACAAATTGACCTAGAAATTTCACTTCTTAGAATTTATTCAAAAGAAATAATCATGGATGTGCCAATGATTTAATTGCAAGGTGTTTTTGAAGTGTTGTTTATAATAGCAAAATGACTCCCCCAAACCAAAAAAAGAAAAAAGGAAAAAACCCCTACCTTAAATGTACAAAAACAGGTGATAAATAAATGAGAAATGGTCCATTCACAGAATGGATTTCTTTTTATTTTCTTCCGAGGTGCTGAGGGTGGAACTAGGGTCTCAGGCTGAGAATCGAACCCAGTGCCTCACACATGCTAGGCAAGGGCTCCATCACTGAGTCATATTCTCTAGCCCCTTAGAATGGATTTCTAGGGGGCTGGGGTTGTGGCTCACTGGTAGAGCACTCGCCTAGCATGTGTGAGGCACTGGGTTCGATTCTCAGCACCACATATAAATACATGAATAAAATAAAGGTCCATTAATATCTAAAAAGTATTTTAAAAAAAAGAATGGATTTCTAAGTAGCTTTTGAAATAATGTTGTAGAAAGTGGTTAGTTTCTCGGTGTTGGACATCTGTGACATATTATGCAACTAAAATAACAAGTTTCAAGAAGGTGAAATATCTCAATTTTGCTAGAAAACATTTCTACTCGCATTGGGAAATACCTGGCATTTTTCTCATCAAGGTGATGACCTCATTATGCATGCAACAATAAAAACAAAGTTCACAGAAATGTCGCCTCTGCAAGAAGCACTGTCACACCTAGCCGCTGTCAGTCACCCTCCTGACTTCTCTGTCCTCAGAGGAAATGGAGGCAGCTGCCCACAGGCCAATGCGTAATGCAGCGTGATTCTGAGGGTCATCATCAAGTCACACCTCATCCCCTCGACTCACGCGGATACAGGGATACAGCTCGGCTATTATTTTTGGCTAACTTTCCCGTGGAGGCTACAGTCAGATGCCGCCCATGGAGAGAAACAGTCTCTTGCATTTTAACAAGCGTCGTGAGTTTTGCTTCTTGGTGGTGGCATATAGAGGGCTGATGTCTTTGAAGATATGCACTCTGGGGTTCTATTTGTCGCCACCAGGTGAGCTCCATCAGGTGCACCAGGGATGCCTCTTGCCGGCGGGGGGTCTCCAAGAGGCGGGAACTGAAACTGGACACTTGGTCTCTGCCATTTCTGTAGCAAATTCCCATGCTATCCTTTCAACGCTTTACAGAAACGACAGATTTTAGATGGAATTCTTTTAGTCAGCTTCTCTGCCTCTGTGACTAAAAGACCCAACCAGCACAATTGTAGAGGGGGAAAAGTTTATTTGGGGGCTCAGGGTTTCAGAGGTTGCAGTCCAAGGACAGCAGGCTCCATTCCTCAGGACCTCACGGTGGAAGAGTGTGGCAGGGAAGCAGCTGCACGACGATCAGGAAGCAGAGCGAGACCCACTTGCCAGGTACCATTATACACCCCAAAGCCACACCCCCAATGCCACCTCCTCCAGCCACTCCCTGCCCACCGCCAGTGACCACTCAGTTAATCCCGTCAGGGGATTAATTCTCTGGTTGGTTAAGGCTCTCAGAGCCCAATCCTTTCCCTTCTGAACCCTCTTTTGTTGTCTCACATGTGAGCTTTTGGGGGACACCTCACATCCAAACCATAACAGACATACTGGCACAGAAATAATGGTGGGAATCAGAGCGAAGGGCAGGGAGTACGGATTTTGAAATAAACCATAAAGCGGGCTGGGGCTGTGGCTCCTGGAAGAGCGCTTGCCTAGCACACAGGAGGCCCTGGGCTCCATCCTCAGCGCCGCATCAAAATAAAAAGATAAAGGTAATTTTGAAAAAAATCCAAAAAGTAAAGTTAGTGAAGAAAACATGGCCCTCAGGGACTGAATATTTGCCAGAGTGGGACGGCAGTTCTGCTTCCTCTCTAGCCATCTATTTTCAGCGTTTAATCCAACATATAGAACAGAATGGAAAGAAATAGAAACCCAAGGCGGAGACGGTCACCCTTCTCTGAAGCTCAACTGTCATCAACAGCTATGCAAATAAAACTCGGTTTTTCTTTTCCATCTCAGGAAAATGTTATTTCTTTCCCTTCTACTTCCAGCCCGGGGAGAGTGGGTGACCACCCACCCGCTGTGGGGAGGGGCCCCTGCGTCCGTCCAGCACCAGGTGCACAAGGGACCCAGTGAAGAGGAGGCGCTGTCTCGGGCTCGTGCACAAGAGCCTCCTAGTAAGGCCAGGGGGACTTGAACTCCTCCTTCTAGAACCTTCCGTTGTTTGATGTCCCCAGACCAGAACCATTTGGCTATACCCCTGGTCCCTATGCAGATCCAGCGTGTGTCCACCGTGCTGAAGATTTCATTCCAAGTGAGATGTTACCTTGGCAACCAACCTACCAACTCACTCAATTAACCCGCTTCCTCTCTGTAATCAATACTCATTAGCTCCGAATCACTTCTGCGCCGTCTGAACCGCTCATTCGAGTTATCCGGATCGTGAAGGTAACCGTCATTTCTCCCTGAAACAGGGAACTCACTTCACCGCGATCGAGCCGCTCTCCCCCCCGGGGCCTCCGGGGCTGTCATCCCGACTCTCGGCCAAGGACGTGCTGGCTGATGCTCTCCATGGAGTCGGCAGGAGGCCTCCCTGGTGGCCTTGCCCACAAGGTTCCTCGGATGTGCAGGAGGAGAAAGGGCAGGCGTGGTGGGCAGTGGAGGCCGACGTGGTGTGAGAATAGGGAAAAGTGGCCACGGCCCCAACAGCCCCTGTTCGGCTTCCTGCTCCACTTCTGAGGCGGCCGGTGACCCATGTCATGGGGAGATAAAGTCCCAGGCCACTTCCTTCACTGTGTAGAGGGCAGTGGGCGTTCCAAAGCCTCTGCCGCTGCTCCACGGGGGACCCGGAGGGGGGCCCTTTGCAGAGCAGAGACATTGGTGGACCTCGAGGCCAGTCAGGAGCGAAGTCCTAAGGAAGGGGAGCCCAGACCCGGAGGAAGCAGAGTCCTGGGTGGGGACGGGCAGAGCGACATAGCGACATAGAGGCTGTTCGGGGCCCTGAACTTCATGGAAGTCGGCCACTTACACAAACGCCTTGGGTAAGCAAATGGGAGGCGGGTTTGGGGGATGCAAGAAAAGGGGCCATTTCTCCCTCTGGGCAGAGGGACTAGCACTGCAGGTGGCCAGATGACCCACAAACGGAGGCCATTAATTAATGAAAAGCATTGTTCTCAGCAGAGACATTGGCGGGGGAGCCAGATCCCGGTTCCCCGGGGGCTCACATCCAGAGGCAGAGGCAGAAAGCAGCCTTGGATAAGCACTTCAGGTGCACCAAGTGCTTGAGGAGGACAGACCAGGACACTGGGAGGTGGCACCTGAGCGGGTGAAGTGCGCTGAGAAGCTGATGCTTGGACTGAGAGCTAAAGGATGAGGAGGGGCCAGTTTGTGGGGAACCAGGGAAGAATGTTCTAGAACGAGCAAAGAGCAAGTGCAAAGCTTTGTCCCCAAGTTCCCCGAGCCTCCACTCTCCTCCTGGCCATGCGACCATGCTGTGGAAATGAACGTCCTCTTCCCCCGTGCGCTGTCTCCTCCAGGCTCTCACCTGGACCCCGTGATACAGATCCTGCCAAGGTCCCAGTCGTTAAAAAGTGTCACTGGTAATAAGAGAAATGCCAGCACAACTGTGAGATGCCGCTTCTCATCTTGGACATTTGGGGGATTGAAAAAAAGATAGGTGAGAATCCGGTGAAAACACTTCCCTTAGATGTTGTGGGTGGGACTGTGAATTGGTGATCCTCTTGGAAACCACCTGAAAATATTTACCAAAAGCCATCAATGTGCTCATAGCTCTGGAACCAGGATCCTCCCTGAGGATCTGCTCCAGGAAAATAACGTAGAACGTTGGAAAAGGTCTGTTCAGTTCAGTGCCATGGATGGGACTGCAGAATGGGAAACGGCTTCAGTGCGCAACCACTGATGGGTCAATCCAGCAATCGGGGTGGTCATTCCCGGGGACACAGTGAAATGGTATGGTATCCCCTGCCAGGTGACCTTGGTTCAACTCCTGACTCTTCCAGTTCCTGCTGTGTGTCTTGGGCAAGTTCTTTAACCTCTCTGGGCTGTTGGGCCTTAGTTTTCTCATGGTTAGCATGGCAGTATCATTTTTCTTCTATCTTGTGAGCAGAGAAGAGCTATTTCTCCGAGGAGCGAATGAGCCCCCAGCAGCGGAGGGCTTCTGTTCGACAGCAGGGGGTCAGCCTCCAACGCCCCTTGCTCCTCTCCCCAGAGACAGTTGACCGCATACTTCCTTGATCTCACTCAATCCTGACCAATTCAGGCATATCCTTCCCATTTTGTAGATGAAGAATGTGAGGTACAGAGAGGTAGAGAGATTTGGCAAAAGTCACCCAGCAATTGAGGACTTGACCTTAGGGTTTCTGACCTTTGCACTGCTTGACCCCTCTGAAGACTCCTACTCATCCTTCAAGACCCCGTTAAATATGACCAACTGTGTTCTGCATTGCCTGAAGACACGTGGAACCGGTGGCTACCTGTCACCTCTTCTGTTATCTCCCTGCGTTCCCATGACCTTCTGTGTGACTTCGAGCACAGGGAGGCATGAGCGTGGAGGCCAGGACAGGCATTGCTAACAATCCTGGGTCTAGATTCAAAGGCCAGCTCCCCTCTCCCAGGCGACAGCTGCCGGCTAGGGTCACATGTCTCCAGGATTCAACAGCAACACGCAGGAGGAACTTGCTCTGATGCTTGGTGGTTGGTGAGGTGCTAGGGGAAGCAGGTGCCCACGAGCCACTGTTGCTCCTCCAGCGTGGACGGCTCTGCGAGGGTCCCCGCTGGCCCAGCTGTGGGATAGTGCACGACTCCCAGCTTCCCAGCCTCCACTTCCCTGCTTGCAAGCGCAGGAGTTGATGTGCGCAGGGCTGGCTCCACCGTGACACCAGGCTCCGCATCCCGAGCTGTTATTTTCATTAATCTCATTACCGATGGGCACGTGGTCATCCTCTGCTCTCCAAGTGGCCCCTGGGTTGCACCTTGGGTGGGCAGGGCCTGGTGCAGAGCCCGGCTGGGGGAGCTCAGTGACCCGAGAAAGAAATGAAGACGCGTCCCACGAAGGGGACACTGGGGCGGGAGGAGAAGACAAGGCGGAGTGGCGGGGAACAACCCGGGCCTGGAGCCAGTGGGGTGCAGGGCTTGGAGTCCCCAGCGGCCAAGGTGCTTAGGAAATGCGCCACGTGCCTGGAGCTCAGGGGGCGCCCTGGGGACCGCCGCACAGGGCCCAGCGGCAGGAGCCGGTTGCAGGGAGTGGGGGCCTGGATCTACCTGCAGGCTCAGATTCTGGGGCTCAGCCTCTTCCTCTCCACTTCTGACTCCTTGACTACCCATCACCCAACTTCACTCCCAACCTGTCACCAAGACGCTGGGTCTGCAGTCAGCCTGGAACCTGGAGAGGGTCCAAAGTTCCTGAGCCTCAGTCCCCTCCTCTGTGAACTGGGACCGTAGCGCCCACATTAGGGTTGTTGCTAAATGATCTGGTTCAAGTCAAGGGCTTGGAACAGCACACAGCAGGTGCTCAATGAGTGTTGGCTATGTGGCCTGGACTGACACTCCAGGATGGTTTGGGAGTGACTGGAGGAAGGTACCAGGTCTGATTGACAGCAGTGGGCTGAACCTGCCGTCGCTGCACATGTGACTTTAGGCAGGTCACTTCTGCTTTGGGAGCTCAGTGTCCTTGTCTGTGACTTGGGGAGGGTGTCTGTCTTAGGGGACCATGCACATCCAGAGAGAAACATCAGCTCCCACAGGAGCCACCTGCTCACAATGCCGAACAATGGCCGGGGCCTGTCCTCTCACTTCCCACAGGGGCACCTGGGCCTTGGAGGTTTGGTCATGACCTGCCTGAAGTCCACAGCCAGGACAGGGGCAGTCGAGGCTGAAATGAAGTCTCCCTGGGTCCATATGGCCTCCCCCAGCAGAGGAGAGGGTATGTGCCTGGGGGTTTGGGCCGCCGCCCCCATGCAGGGCTTGCGGGAGGTGGAGGAGAGCCTGATGCTCCCCTGGGAGCGAGGCAGGGCAGAGCGGTGGCTGTGAGCTTGCGGCAGCGGGTCAGACCTCAGTTCTCACCTCCGCCTTTGGCTGGAGTGGCCTTGGACAGTTACTCACCCCTGATCCTTGGTTCCCCATCCAAAGACGGCACTTAGTGGTCCTTGCTTCCTCTGTAGCTGTGAGGATGGAACTCAGTGCCTTGTGCAGAGCACCTGGCACGGAGTCTGTCTCATAGTAGGTGCTCACTAAACGGTGGCTCACGCCAGGCCTGTGTGTGCTTATGTGCTCCTCTGGCCACCTGCAGACGGGCTGGTGGCACAATTCCCACCCCCAGGAGGTCCCCAGTCTTGTTAGGAGCAAGACATGTAAACCAGAAGTGGCAAATGTTGGCACAGTGCCCTAGGAGGGGGAAGGCAGGAGGGAGCCACTGGTGAGGAATGGAGGGGTCAGGAAGGGCTTCCCAGACAGAGGGCCGTTTGTCTCAGCCGAAGCACGAACAAGAAGTATATCAGAGGGACAAAGGGCCTGGGTGGGCGAGGGCACTCCTGGCAGAAGAACCCCGGCAGGTTAAGGCGCGGAGGTGTGGAACTGTCGAAGAAGGCAGAGGAGGCCGGAGAGGGCGTCAGGCCATGGCTCAGTGTTCTTGATGCCAGTTGAGGCGTGTGAGTTATCTTGGGAGCCCTGGAGGGCTAGGGTTTGGCTCATGAGGCAACTCCATGCCCGACGCTGGCCATGGTGCCCAGCTCTCACTGAGAGCCTGCTACATGCTTTATTGAATAATCCTCCCAACAATCCTCTGTCCCAGGTAGGTGTTAGATCCCTGTTTGAAGCACAGAGAGGCTAAGTAGTTGGCTCCAGATCACACAGCCCTTACAGCGGGAGCTAGGATCTGAAGCAAGTTGCCACCTCCGGCGTCCAAATCCCTAACCCTGGCCTCCCTGGGAAGTCAACTCTGAACACCAGCCCTGCCAGCCCCGACTCTGAGGAGTCCCAGGGCCATTTATCTGCCCTCTGTGCCAGGAGGATTCCTGCTCAGTACCTGGCGCTTGCTCCCAGGCTGACTGACATTGCGGCTTTAATGGAGTAGCCTTGGCTGTGGGGCGTGGGGGAAGGGAGCAATTTCTCAGAAATCCAATAAGCCGAGTGACTCAGTGTGTGGGCAGCCCCCTCCCCAGCCAGGCTTCAGCTTGAGTCCTGACTGACTGAGGCCATGGTCATGCCCACCCTGCCCTGACTCAGCCCCTCCTTCCTGGCAGGGATGTTGGGGCTCAGTCTGAGTCCTGCCTTCTGCCCCATCTGCCCTCCCCTCATCCCTGGGGTGTCACCTCTTCAGGCTCTGCCTTCCCTCCTGCCACCTAGACCCTGCCCTGCCCCATCTTCTCAAAGGCAAATTGGATCTTGCCTCTCTCACACTTCCTGCTGCCCAGGAGAGGGACCCTGTCCCCCCTAGACCAGGGGGCATTCACCATTACCCCTCACTGTCTTCCCAGCTCTCTGCCCCCTGTGATGTCTCCCTGGGCCTCAGCAAGCCCCAGGGCTCCTGTAACTGCTGTCCCTCTATCCAAAGTGACCTTAAGCTCTCATCCTCCCGGGGAGTCCTCTGAGCCTTCCCCTGGCGGCTCCCTGAGCAGCCTTCTTCCCCGGGCCCAGCCCCGGGCCAGGCTTGTTCCGTCTGGCATCCACAGGGATCCTACTCTCTGGCACCATCCGCCCTGTCGTCTCTGCCCAGCAGACTTTGAAAACTCCTAATAATATCTCAAAAATGTCCACCTCAGGGCACTCGCTGAGTGCCAGGTGCCGGGCTTGGACTTCAGGTACTCCCAACCACCTGGACGCAGGAGCCACCCGGATCCCATTTTAAAATGATAAATAGACATGCAGACAGGTGCAGGGACGTGCCCGAGGTCATGTGGCTCTCTGTGGCCCAGCCAGTCTCGCAGGTGAGACCCCACCAGCCCTCTGGCCTTCTCCTTCCACGCTCAGCCCTCGCAGAGACTGGCTGTGCCCGAAGGTTTGCTGAGTGAATGTGGATGGGAGGTCTCCTCAGCAAGGCTTCTAGCTCAGGTCCCAGAGGAGGGAACCGTACAGAGTGAGGGCTGACTGGGCCGGGAGTCCCTCAGACTCTGTTACCTCACTCTTTTAGAGGAGGAACCTGAGGCCACCACAGGACTCGCCCAAGCCCAGCGCGAGCTGGGGCAGAGGCCCGAACTCCCAGGTTAGGACAAAGGTCTGAGGATCCCTGCGCTTCTGGAGAGGTTTCCTTTTACTCAGCAAAGATGCCCCTCCAGGATTTGGGATGTGGCCTTGACTTTGTGTCAGGGGACCTACAGAAGGACATGGTCATCCATTTTCAGGATGAAACCAGCTGAGGATTGGCCAGGAGAGACCCTTTGGAGCATCTGATGGAGGAGGGGAGGCAGGTCAAGAGCTTGGGCTTTGGAAATGGACCGTCCTGGGTGTGAATCCTGTCCACAGCCTATTAGCTGTGTTGCTGCGGGCCATGGTTGGCCTCTGGGAGTCATTTTCCTCATCTGTGAGACAGGGAGAATAGGTTTCCTGTCGGGTTTGTCAAGGCTCACATCTGAAGTACTTGGTACATGGTGAGCACTTTGTAAATATTAGCTTTTATTGAGTCGGAATTAGGCTGGAGTTCGGGTAGAACTGGAGGAAGCCACGCACCAGGGAGCCAGTCCTCAGGACCTGTCTGCATTTGTGTTGCCAGGGGGCTCCGTTGGGGGCCAGGAGCGGGTGGTGCCAGAGTTGAGACCTTTAACAGCAGAAGGAAGCAGATGAGCCAGAGCTTCTGCGACACGTTTGCTGTGACCCCCTGCAACTTACTTGCCCTCTATCTCAGTGTCCCTTCTTGAATGTCACTGAGTCCAGTGGAGTTTGCTAAGGATCAAGTCAGACCATGAGGCCAGCTCTTAGCCCTCGATTTCTTTTAAATTTTCCTTCAAGGGTTTGTTTTTGCATATAATAATAATAATAATAATAATAATAATAATAATAATAATAAATTATTACTACTACAAACTGCATGGGCCGCTTGTGCTGGCTTTCTTCCATCCATCCAGCCAACCACCGATGTGCCTGTTTGGACACAGGCAACAAAAGGGCACCAGATCAAGTCCCTTGGGAGGGGTGGCTGCCCACAGCCCGCAGGGGAGGCTTCCCCAGAAGCGAGACGCCTCTCGCGGTCTGCAAACCGGTGGGCACATGGCATGTGCAAAGGCACAGAGGGCTGGCCTGGGCACCGTGCGGAGCTCTACCTGGAAGGCAAGGGGCTAAAGCGGATTTAGCGTTTGCAGCGCCCTAAACCCGGGTCCGGGTTTTCTGGGAGCGGACCTCGCGCCACGAGGCGAGCGCGCCCCCTGCTGGCCTTCCTGCCGACTGCACCTTGAGCTCCGGAGACTCCCAGCCACTGGATCTTTGGGCACCAAATGTCCATAAAAGGTGGTCTCTAAATTGGGAGGACCCTCAGAGCACAACGCCCACTTACCCATGGAGATATGAGGCCGTGTGTGGGGAGGGGGTTGCTGAAAGCAGAAACTCGGGGCCATGAATCCAGGGCAGGGCCCTGTCAGTGCCTGGGGCGGGAGGGGAGCTCCTCCCCAGGGAGGGTCCTGGCGGCCCCAGCTCATAGGAGGCGGGACGGAGGTGGTGGTGCAGAGAGCAGAGGGGGTTTCAGATTCTCAGCCCGTCGCTCCATCTGGCTGGCTCAGTTGTGGGATTTCCTGTTTTGTCTTGGAGCAGCGGGGCTGCAACCTGATAGCCATGAAACAGGAGCTCAAGATGTGCGTGTGTGAGTGTGCATGTGTGTGTGTGTGTGTGTGTGCGTGTGTGTGTGTGTCTTGAAGGGTGATGTCGGCACCCATCAGCAGGTGCCCTAGGCTGGTGACATCACCCCACTAATGCTCTGATCGTTCTTTAAACCAGTTTCCCCACCCCCAAGTCCCCAGGAAGCCGCCACCACAGACTTGCCCTTGGTTGCCCAGCGTCGGGTGGTGGTGGGGTGAGGGGACTTGAAAGCAGGAAGATTCTTGCCTGTAGAGCCAGGATAGAAGGCAGGGATGGCGGTAGGATGAGCTCAGAGCAGTCCCTTCGAAGCAGAGTCAGAGGGAGGAGAGGGGGATGTGAACTGAGGGTGCTGCCAAGCCCCCAGCCTGGCCAGGGCTGCGCCCCTTGGTGATGGGAGGGGCCTGGAAGCTCATTACACTGGAGAGCAGCGTTTCCTCCTGGCCCCTCCCCAGACCGCCTGGCTGGCTGGCCTGCCATGTGAGCCAAGGTCTGTGCCGGTGAACATGCAGGCGTGGGCATGGATCTGCGCGTGCCTGAACTTACCAGGCACGGGGGCCACGAGAGCCTCACTGTCTTCAGATGAGGCCTGTGGGGCGTGGAGATGAGACTCTGGTCCTCATTCTGATCACACCAAGGCCAGTGTGTCTGCAGTTTAGTGTGTGGTGGGGGGATCCTGGCTCACCTGCCTCAGGGTTCAGATGAGACTTCAAGGGCTGTGCCCATCCTTTCCAGTAGGGCGTCCCCAGGCAAGTCTCTGCCCCTCTCTGAGGCTCAGTATCCTCACCTGACAAACAGGGACAATCTGTAGCTCACAGGTGCCCAGGGAGGGTGCCCCACAGTGCCTGCACGCCACAGCCCCAGATGAAGAGGGGAGGCTCTGAATCTCTTTAGACCAGTGCCCGGGGCTGGGTGCTGGTTGGCCTGTCTCTGGCTGCCTCCTCGCCTGCCCCGCCTCCTCCTTTTGTGCCTGGAACAATGGGCTCTTGCCGCCCGCCCGGAGCCTTTGCAATGACTCTTCTACTTTGAACCCTCTGCCAAGTTGTTGTGTGGCTGGTCCCTTCTCATTCCTCAGGTCTCTGTTTAATGCCACCTGCTGTCCTGCCTCCAGCCCTTCCTCATGTGCTCCTAGGTTTCCTTCTAGCACCTGCCGTTGCCAGTGCTGGAGCGGCTCATCTGTGAGCCCACCCTGTCCCTCAGACTGGGAGCTCCTTCAGGCTGGGACCTGGTCTCCTGTGTTCCCTGCCATGGCTCTGGTGTCTGCCACTGTGCCCAGCACATGTGAGGCCCTCTGGGATTTTGGTGGATGGTGCAAAAGCACCGGGGCCTGGTGTTTTGGAGCCAGACAATCCTGGCTTGAACTTGGGTTGGCATCCAAGTCCTGGCTCCATTGCTCATTGGCTCTGAGTCTCACTCCCTATCTCTGGGTTTCAGTGTGCCCCTCTGTCATCCGGGGCTAAGTAGTGACATCACAGCTGGTTGTGAGGCAGCAATGAGGGCATGAGCACACATCGCGCGTGCTGGGGGTACTGATGACCACAGTGTTATCGAGTGATGACTGTGTGCCGGGTGATGGTCTAAGGTCCCTACTTCTTTACCTCATTTTATCCTCACACCTGGCTGAGGAGGGAGGGACTATCATTCCTTTTTACAGATGAAGATGCTGAGGTTCAGAGAAGACCTGTGCCCAGTAATGACCTTGTCCTCTCGCAAGGGCTACTGGCTGTAGAGGCATGCAGTTTTGTGGGCAGTGCCAACTTCTCTCCTTGGCATGTCTCCCCATTGCACAGGAAGATCTAGGAATCAAATGACCCGAGCCTCAGTTTCAGTTCTGCGCTGACCTGCCACCATCCCTGGGAGGGTCCCTGCTCCTCCAGAGCCCTGTCTTTCCATGTGCATCATGAAGGCAAAGAGGCTCCAGTGCCCCAGGATGGGCTGGAAGTTGGGGGCAGTTGGAACAGGGCGGGGCTGGGATGAGCTGGGAGCGGCCACTCAATTCCGACGGGCCAGGCGGGATTGCAGGCCCAGGATTGCCAAATCTTTGAACTTTTTCAAGGGAAGCATAAAATTTGGATTTTGAATGTGATGTCTGATTTTTAAATGTTGGCAACAATTAAAAAGGAAAGAAAGAAAGAAAGACGCTGTGTGGGCAAACAAGGCCCATTTGTGGGCTGCTTGTGGACTGCGGCCTGTCACTGTGGAGGCCGTGGGATACCCAACATCTGCACGCTCCTTCCTGTCCTTGGGCCCTTGATAAAAATGACTCACGCAGTTGAGTATCTACTCTGCCTAGGGCGTGTGTGATGCCATTTAACCCCCTCCTGGCTCCTCTCCTGGGCTGCCAACCCTGTGATATTATTCTAGTAGGTAGTATCATCTCTATTTGATAAGTGGACAGAGACCAGAGAGGTTAAGTAACTTGTCCACAGTCACACAACTAATAAATAGCAGCACCAAGCAGGGCTGTCCTCTGAAGCTCACCTGTGCAACGGTCCAGCCATCCTGTCATGATGACCCCAAGATGCTTTCTTCAGTCCCCTGCCCACCAGGACTCCCCATCCTGGCCTCCTGGGGAAGGTGTGCTCGCAATGACCCCAAGGTTGACCTGGCATTGTATAGCCCCGGAAGGAGGGTGGGCCACAGGTCTCCTGTGGAGGACCTGCTGGAGCACCAAGGCCATGGGCTCCTCCCGGGAAGTCCTGGTGGGGGTGGGCTGGACCCCCCTCAGGAGAGCTGCTCTCAGTTTTCTGAATTTCTTTAGCAACTCCTGCAGAAGCGGGAGCCCTGCTCAGTGGGCCGAGGCTCTGCGGGCACTTGCATGAGGGTGAGTTCGCCCCACCATCCGGGTCAACTGGGAAAGGTCACGTGTGTCTTCATGGAGGGCTGCAGTGTCCACTGCGGGGGCTGCCTGGGGCACTGTGGTCGGGACACATGCTCCTGGGGGTGCCTGCACATTTGGTGAAGCTCAAGGGTTTAGAAATTGAGGTGCACCAATCTTAGATGCACAGCTGGATGGAGTTTTACTAAGTGTGTGACTGGTGACCATCATCTGGCAGGGGCTCCTCCGCCCGCCCCGGTTGATACCCTCAAGATCACTGTTCTGGCTTCTGTTACATGTATTGGGATTGGAGTTCTCCTTGAGTTTTGACCTTGATCCTGTGCCAGGTAGACATTGTCTGTAAATTCCAGCAGCAGCAGCAACAGAAAGGATTGTGATCTGGTATTTGGAAGAACTTCCAGGTGGACATCTCTGGAACAGACACTCAGACCCCTGATCAAGCTGCGTGAATGCCACTTCTGACAGGGAAGACTGGAAACTGTAATTAAAGTGGCCAGCAGTTCTTACAGGTGCTTCAGAGAAATTACTTTAAGTGTCATCTAGCCTTATACAGCTGGAGTGATTGTCCCCACTTTGTAGATAAGGAGACTATTTGGAGACGGCCGGTGAGACGCTCAGGCTCACTGAGTGACTGAGGAGCAGGGCAGGATCTGAATGCAGGTCTGCTGTCTCCGCCCCCAGGCTGGCTGTCCATAGCTGTAGTGACCTCTTGCTGGGGCTGGGACCTCACCCCTGTGGGCTTTCCTTGGAACACCCTCTTCCCCTTCAGATTCCACCCCTAGAGATGGGTGTCACCTGCATTCCAGGCATTCCCAGATGGTCTCAGATGGATGGGCATTTGCAGGTCGTCCTGTCCAACCTCCTTGGAGCTCTCAACAAGTGGGGACCTGTCCTGGTCACATCCATCCCGCTGTGGTTTTGAATGCTGACTGTGGTATCTGGTTTTGAAAGGAGCAGAGCCAGGCCCCAGAGAGGAGAGGTCCAGCCCTTACTGTAACTGGCTTGGTGGGGACTTTGGCCAGGTCTTCCCATCTCAGAAGCCTTCTGGCACCTGTCACTGTGGCTAAGCAGGAGGCAGTGTGGGGTCAGGAGCAAGCCTGGGTGTGCAGCCACACAGGGGACTGGAGGTCAAATCCTGGTGCAGCCACCTATTTACTGTGTGATCTCGGGTACATCATTTTGGCTCCCTGAGTCTCAGTTTCTTTCTGTGTGACATGAGGACAATAATAGGACCTACTTCATAAGAGTGTTCTGAGGATTAATAGTAATTATGGTACTAATGTCAGCTGCCCGACTTGGAAGGCCTCCGACGTGCGGATGCTGTGATCCCATTTAATCTTTCCAACTGCACTAAGGAGATGACTGCTGTTATCCCCATTTTGCAGAGGAGAAAACTGAGGCACAGAGGAGTTAAACGGTTTGCTCAAGGTCTTTTACTAGTAAGTGGTAGTGCCTGGATTCTAGCCCAGATCTGCAAGACTCCAGAGTGCTTAACCCAGAGGGTTAGTCAGAATATTTAACAATTGGCCTGGCCTGGGCCCAGAGCCATCAAAATAGATGCCTGCCACAAATAAACAAGCTGTGTTCTCCCGGCACCGTCTCACCCATTACACACTCGACTGTGTTAAATGGGATTAATCCAGGAAATGAGATTACAGATGTCAAGCCGCTTGGAGAGCCATGAAGCACTCTGCGAGCACCGGCTTCTATTTCTTCTTACGCGGTGGGGAAGGAGAACCAGCCTGTGGGTGAGGACACCTGGGCTTAAATCCTGGTGCTGCCATTAACTTGCTGAATGATCTTTGGGGAGGGTTGGAAGGACGTTTCCAGAGTCATAAATGAACAAGGTCAAAGCCTGCTGTGGAGATGGTGCTCAGTCAGCCTGGGTCAGGCCCCTCCATGTGCTAATTACAACTGGTTCCTCAGAGCGGTCCCAGGAGGCCTTGAGCTTGGCCACAGTTTGTTAAATCATTCAATTAAGAGACTGCATATTAGAGTTTCTAGGTTATGACTTAAAATATACTGTACATGTTAAGGGGCCCGAGTTCGACTCTCTCATATTTAAAGTGCACCCCCGATGAGCTCTGACATAGTGCACACACCAGCACAAGTGCCCCGCCAACACACCTCACATTCCCATCACTTCCAGAAGTTCTCACTTGCCTTGGCAACCATCTCTCCTACTCTTGTTCCCAGGCAGACACTGATCTGTTCTCTGTCATTACAGATTTTTTTCCCTGTGTTTAAATCAATGAAATCATACAGTGCGTGACTGGTGTCTTAGCTTCCTTCATTCTGCGTAATCTGTCTGGAGAGTTCTCTCTTCTATTGTGATTTCTTTTTGTTGCTGAGTGGAATTCTGACTATGGATCTGCCAGATTTCCTTTGCCATCTGCTTGTGGATGGACACTGGGTTGTTTTCAGCTTTTGACTGCTATAAATAAAGCACTTAGGAACATTCACGTGTGCGTGCCCTTGCGTGGACTTACGTTTTCATTTCTCTTGGTACACCCCTAGCGGTGGAAGGGCCGGGGTGCTCAGACTGTTTTCCCAGGTGACTGGATCACCATATGCCCAATTGTTGAGAGTTCTGGTTGCTTTGCGTCCTCACCAAACTTGGTGTGGTTCCTTTGGATTTTGCTCATTCTCAGGGGTGTGTAGTGGTATCGGCAAGGCCCATGCTGCAGGTTGGCAGAGCACATGATTTCTGATGGCCTGAGGTGTGTCAGGAAGAGCTGATGTGAACAATGAAGAGGCTATCAGAAGGTACCAGAGGGCAGAGCAAGGGCCACTCAGAGGTGGCCACAGCGAGAGAGTGTGTAAAGTTTCAGAAAGAACTTCTTGTGTATATGGAACGCGTTTCCTTGCTGGGGGTGGTTGCCAGGTGGGGTCTGACTAGATTTCTGATGAGGTGCCTCCCAGCCTTGCCTTTTTGGCTTGTGTGGTTCTGAGGACCCTCTGATGACGGAAGTCTCAGAACTAGCTATGAACTCTGTGGGCTCCACCTCCACCTTGCCCTGCAGGACCTCCAGGTACTGGGTGAGTTGCTGGCCTGTCTCAGGTGTGTGGGTGAGCCTCTGTTCTCATGAGTTGCAGCAGGCTGCCACCTGTACTGTCCTCTGTCCCCTCTTCTCCCTCAGACCCAGCTGGCGACCACATCCTTCGACCCTGGATTCTCAGCACTCTGCAGGAGCTTGTCATTTGCTGGTCAATGAGGGGAAGGTGCTTCTCCAGGGTGCTAGCTCCCAGCAGGGCTGCCTGGACCATCAGCACACAGCACTGCTCATTCTCAGCCCCTCTCTCAGATGGTTGCTGCTGCTGAGGCACCTGGGCTGGAGCTGGGACTCCCTTCCACCAGGGCCCCCGCAGCTGAGTCTTGATGGCCACGGTCCCTGAGCTCTCTCTCTCTCACTTTTTGGTTGCAGAGATTGAAACCAGGGGTGCTTAACCACTGAGCCACATCCCAGGCCTTTTTATTTAGAGACAAGGTCTTCCTAATTTGCGTAGGGCCTCATTAAGTTGCTGATGCTGGCTTTGAACTTGCAATCCTCCTGCCTCAGCCTCCGAGCTGCTGGGATCAAAGGCGTGCGCCACCGTACCTGGCCAAGACCTTTCTCTTACGAAGAGTTTCTTCTGGATTCCTTCTTTGACAGCCCTTCCTGCTTCCTTTAGGTGCCTACTTCTAGACTGCCAGACCCCTCTTACCTGCCTGTAAGAGGTAAACCCCAGCTGTGGCAAGGTTCAAGTGCTTTTTGACCCACCACCATTTTGTGACTAGTGATCACAGCTGGACACTGGGGGTGCTGAATATGGCTCCACCCCACACCCCACACATGTCCGAAATCTCCGATCTGGCTGTCAGTTGGGTCCCTGGGCATGTAGTATAAGTCATCAAGTCATCAGAGGAGGATTTCTTTACCCCTGTTGATTCGTTTACTGAAAAATAGGTACAGCAATACACTCTGGAAACCATGCGTGCTTCCCAGGTGTGCTCTCTGGCCTCTGAAGCCCATCCCCATGAGCCCTCTGTCTGGTGTTTACACCCTTGGGGTCTACCTCCTGTGTCGTTACCAGGGTTGGTCTGTGGGACCAATACAATAGGGAAGAACGGCCAGGCAGGGTGGCGTGGGCCCATAAACCCAGCAATCTGGAAGGCCTAGGCAGGAGGATTACAGGTTCAAGGCCAGCCTAGGCAACTTGGCAAGATTGTAAATAAAAACAAAAAGGACTGGGGATGAGACTCAGTTGTGGAGCCCCCAGTACCATAAAGACCAAAACAACCTCCCAAACAACAACAAAACCTAACAGCAAAAAGCAGGCTAGACGGGGCATCTTCCTGCCGCTGGTTATGAAAGGCACCTGGCATCCCCCTTGGTGGATTTGTCCTCTCAGCTCCCAGGAGGGTCACCTGTTCTATCATGAACACTTCATGGCGAGGCCTCCTGGGAGACTGGCCGCCAGCCCTGTGCCACCCAGGATGTGGGTAACATCCTGTGCATGCGACTGCTGTGGTCAGAGCCCCCTGGACGCTTCTGGTTCCTCACCCTCCGAAACTGCGGGGGGCAGAAGTGCCATTTTCAAGGGCACCAAGTGCTGGCGTCGTCCTTTAGGCAGCGGCAGGTAACAGGCACTCCTGCAGCTTGCGCTCGAGTTGAGGCAGGAAACGTGTCCTCCCGCCATACTTCACCCTACACCACTGAACCGGAAGCCCGGTGCACGCTGGGTAGCCCGGTGCACGCTGGGTAGCCCGGTGCACGCTGGGTAGTCCTGCGGGCCCAGCGCAGCTATTGGACCCGCAGAGTCACATGACCAGGGCTAGCCAATTGAATCGCCCCTTCTAGACTTCTCTTTCTCCTGGCTCTCTGCTTCCCGCCCGCTCTCCATCTCTCCTTTTCTTTCAACAGGAGGTGAGGATTGGATCAAGTAACTGTGAGCCTGAGCTGGATTGGTTCGCGACCCCCGGGGCCGAGCAGCTACGCTGGTGAGCAGGGAAAACTGTCAGGGAGGAGCGGGGCCAGAGGTCGGTGGGCGCAGGGAGGCATCTGCTGCCCCCGGCCTCGCCGAGCTCTGTGCTTCTGGCTGCTGACAGTCCTCAGATGCTTAAAGTGATCCTCCTTAAGTTTCTGCTCCCCCGACAGATGATCTTGAGACAGTGACCTTTGTGGGCACCATGTGTGACCAGATACTGAGCACCCCCTGAGCGGACCTCTTGCCTGACTGCGTCACCACTGCCCTCCGGCTGGATGTTTAGGTACTTTCCATTTTCTGTTATAAACAGTGCCCTGAGGAACATCTCCGGCATGCAAAGCTTTCTTCCACATCTCTATTTATGTCTTCGGGAGGTCTCGGGGTGGGATGAGTGGGCTAAGGGGTAGAGATCTCTAGGCAATAAAAGCATCTCACTTAATGACTACCCAGAGAAGCAGTACCGAGGCTTCCACCAGCACTAGATGAGGGTTCCCCTCACCCACCCTCCCCAGCAGTGGGTTCCTCTCTCTCCGGGTCGCTTTCTCCTGCCATTTATTAGGCTGCTGTGAACTCACTCTGAGCGACACGCTGTGTGACATGCCCAGATGTCACACTGTTTAGGCAGCAGCCATGTTGTGCCAGGCCTCTGGGGGCTAAACAAGTCAGGAAAGATCTATGTCCTTTTATTTAAAATGAAGTGGATTCTAAACACCACTTAAAAATACATTAATAATGGTGTTGGTGTGTTATTCATCTCAGAGAAGTGACAGATGTTTCCCTCAGCAAAATGCTGAAGTGGGGAAGTGAGTTAGGAGCAGGGAGATTGATCAGCTTCTGTCAAGGGGCTCATTACCTCCCGCCTGGGCGACCTCCCGACTGCTCCTCTGCCTTCAGCTCCCACACCCCACCCCAGCCCAATCTGTCCTCCCTGGGGAAGTTTAGTTGCTCTTCCTGAATCAGTTTGTGGAAGTGGGATGGTGCTGGGCTTGGAGTCAAGTGACCAGGTTCTGGTCTGGTTTTGTCACCCAGTTCCTTGGTGTGGTGAGCATCTGTTGATCCCCTTTTCTCAGGTCAGCACTCTAATTTTCCACTGGGGCCACCTTTCCCCTTTCTCAGTCTTAGAGTGACATCTGGGGCTGAAACTGCTGCACTCATCCCCACTCCAGGGGCAGGCATATGATACTCAGGGTTGGTCTTTCAGACTTCTGCAGCTCTTGGGCCAAGCAATATTCAAAGGGGGACATTTGTTCTGAGTTGTGACAGCCGTTGTTTGGCGCCTGGATCCAACCTTACCTGAAGTTCACTCCTCAGCCTCCTGGTTATGTGAGCAAATCCCTCCTCCTTTTTTTCCCAAAGAGTCAGTCTGAATTGGGTGCCTGTCAGCTGTAAACAGAGGAGTTGTGAATGCCATGCAGTGTGTTCTTTAAACTCCAGTCTGTCCCCAGACCACAAATACCCCTGGTGGCTAGTCTTTTTTCTTTGGTGGACCTCAGTTGCCCCATCTGAAGGTGAAAAGACTGGATTCTGTGAGGTTCTTCCATCTTGGAGGTTTACGTCCCCTGCCTGGGCTGTGAGCCTTGCACATGGGGAGGGTCTCCGACAGCTGGCTCATGTGGAGACTCAGTCACTGCAACCTTGCTAGAACCCTCAGGAGGCAGCTCCCCCTGGACCTCCCAGGACTGCCCTGGAGTGAAGGCAGTGGCCGAGCAGACCCCAGGTGTCAGGGGAAGACCAGGGGCTTATTGGGATTCCAAACTACGGAGCCCTGTGACCAGTAATGAGATGTGCTGCCCCTGCTGTGTCACTCAGTGACTCCCAAGTACCTTCAGGATTAAGGTCCATACTTGTATTATTATTTTTATTATTGTATTAATTTTTTCAGAGCATCAAAGGCTACATTCAAAGTATAAAGTGGACCACTGTTATGTTTCCCCACTATGACTTTAGACACGTAGAGGGCCGGCTTCTCACAGGTGCAGGGAATAGTGAATGAATGTGTGCATGAATGAACGAGTGCCCTTCGTGGCCGAGCCCCTCGCCTGACTCCCCATCCTAAACTCAGGGCCTTCTTCCGCTCTGCATTCTGCTGTTTCCACCATGTTCGGCTGCTCCCTCTGGCTGGAGACCTCTTGCCACCAGCCCCAGGGGAAGGTGGCCCAGGCTGCTTCTCCAGTGCTCGGCAGCTCCTGCAGCTCCTGTGCTGGGCTGGGTCCCAGCTCCGAGCCCAGCAGGTGAGGGCCCTGCGCTCCTGGAGCTTCATCCTGTGGGGAGGCAGCCCCGAGAGGGACGTCAGATGGTGATAAATGTTGTGGAGAAAATTAAGTGAGGGAGGAGGTGGGACTGTTAGCAGGGGCTCTTTTTATTTTTTGTGGGTGGCCTGGGAGAGTTTCTGATACAGCAACAGTTTAGTCAAGACGCAAAGGAGGTGAGGGAGTGAGCCACGCAGCGCTGAGGGGAAGGTGGTCCAGGCGAGGGGAACAGCAAATGCAAAGGCCCTGAGGTGGGAGTGGGCTTGGAGTGTTCTGGAATGTTTGAGAAATAGCAGAGACCTGAGAGTCTGGAGTGAGGGTGAGGTTGGAGGAGGAGGCTGCTGGGTGACAGCAGAGGACAGGAGGGACAGTTGTGCAACCACGCAGGCCCTTCTCTGGCCTTTGACCTGAGAAGGGAGTGGCAGGGGGTCGGGTGGAATCAGGGCGACAGTTGGGAGGCTCTGGTGGAAATCCATGGTGATAGGGACTGGGGTGGCAGAGTGATCAGATTCTGGGTGTGTTTTGAACAAGGGGAGGGGCGTCATTGTCTCAGAGCTGGGAAGGCCCTACTAGCAGTTTGAGGGACTCTGGGAGTTGGGTTTGGGCATGTGGACCGAGATGCCCACTCCTCAGCTACGTGGACAGCTGGGAGTGAGGGCGGACTGGGATCCAGGGTTCTGGAGAAAGGGTGGCTGGAGGCGAGTGTGTGGGAGTGGTGGAGACAGGGAGGGCAGGGCCAGAGACTGCAGGGGCCCTGGGGAGGGAGGGAGGGAAGGACCAGCAGCAAATCCAGACAGGAGAGGAGAGGGACTCCCCTCCAGGTCTGAGTCACCTGCTGTTGATAGCCACCTGAACCAGGGACAGGGACTTGGCTGTGGACCCAATGCAGGCAGGTCTTGGGTGACCTTGACACCCAAGTGTGAAGAGCAGCAAGGATGGAAGCCCAGAGGGAGAGGGAGAGGACTGGAGGGTCAGGGAGCACCTCTAGAGCAAAGCCTGTGTGAAAGAGTGGAAGTGTCCAACTTGGAGGAAAGTTCTAGAAGGAGGGTAGAGGTGAGGAGGTGGCCCCAGGGGGCTTTGTGGTCTGGGGGCAAACTGGAATCTTTTTTTTTTCTTCTAATTTCTATATATATTTTCTAGTTGTAGGTGGACACAGTATCTTTGTTTTATTTCTATGTGATGCTGAGGATCAAACCCAGGGCCTCGCGTGTGCTAGGTGAGCCCTTTACCACTGAACTGCAACCCCAGCCCTGGAGTTCAATCTTTTGGAAGCCGACTGGAAGCTGCTAGAGGACTTTGAGAGCTTTATTTATTTATTTTAAAAATTACCCTCTGGTTCCTGAAAGGGGGACTTTGGGAGCCTTTGATCTGAGTACCCCCTGCTGTGTTCCTTCCTGCTGTCCCTTATCTAGGCCCCTCTGGTCCCAGAGGGTCATGGCCTCTGTTCCTGCTGCCTCTAATGTCAGCCAGGCTGTGTGGGCCCCCCTCGCCCACCCTTGTGGCGGCAGAAATGGACAGTGGCACATACTGGTCATGTGAGGCCCTTTGTCTTGATTAGGCGCTAGTGGGGCTGGAAGTGCCCTTTGACCCCCACCAGACAAGGGCCTCTTGAGGGGCCAGGAAGCCACTAGCTGGGATTTTCTGCCCAGGGGTTTGTGGGATCATCAGAGGGCCAAAGAGCACAGAGCCTGGGCTCTGCAGGCCTGTGTCACTATTTTGTCATATGTGTGACCTCTGAAGTGCCTTCCTCCATCCCCTGGCTCAGCTCCTGTGAGCCTTCCTTGCTCACTTCCCACCCCTACCAGGGGATCCATCTTGATAGTGCCCACTCACCGTGTGCCCATTGCAGCTGGACAACCCCTTCCCCAGTGACCTGGCTCATCCTCCCAGAGACCCAGGTGGGGAGGTAGCTCCATCTCCATTTTACAGCAGGGGTGAGGAACTGGCCCTAGCATAGGTGGAGAGGACAGGGTTGGGGGTTGTCTCCAAGCTCCACAGGCCAGACTTGCCAGGCTGTGCAAGGTCACGTCTTCTGAGTGCCACATTTGCTAGAAGGCCCCCAAGGGGAGGAGCCATCCTGCTCACATGGCTGTTAGCTAGGGAGCTGGAAACTGGACCCAGGGCGGGCCGTGGACGGTTCCAGCCCCAGCTCTGTGAGTTCCAGTGGAGTGGCCTGGGCCAGCCCCTCTCCTCCTCTGAGGAGACTTTCCTCTCGGGGCTGTGGCCCTTCCTCAGGGCTGCAGTGTCACGACCGAGGAGCACTCCTTCCCCTGCTTCCCTGGCCTCAGCTCAGGGGGACGTGTTCCACTTACATCTCACGGTGGCTCTGGAACACCCCAAGCCACAGTTTTTGCCTGAGGTTGTCCCACAAGCCTTAGGTCCAGAGGAGTGACTCCCTAAGAGGGGAACGCCGGGCCTCGGGGGCCTTGGAGGGCTGCACAGAGCGCCCTCCCGGCCTGTCTCCAGCCTGGCCCAGGGCAGCCCCGCTGGGTGGCTGGGTATTGGAGGCTGCGCGGGACCCAGGAGCCCAGGCCCCACAGCAGTCACTGCTTGATTTTCCTCCTCAAGTATGACTTTCCTGAGAGTCGGGCTGGGCCTCCCTGTTGTCCTCATGGCCCTCTCCTCCTTCCCCAAGGACAGCTGACCCGGGCGGAGGCACACAGTGTCTCCACCCCTCCCTGCCACCCTGCACGGTTGGCATGTGGTGCCTGCTTTGTAGACAAGGACACGGAGGCACCTGGGCCACGAAGCCGCTGGTCAGGTGAAGAGGTCACTGATCTGCAGGCCAGGATGCCAAGGGTGTGGTCCTAACCCCCCACCCTGTGCCACCCTGCCTCAGGTGGGAAGGCAAGTCCAGGCAGGCGGCCACCAGCAGGAGCACTGGTCAATGTCACTGAGGGAACGAGGGCTATCACTGCTACATGAGGAGGAATCCGGGGTGGCTGGAGCTGGTCACAGCTGGCCAGGGAAGGGACTCCCACTTGGCTGTCCCCTGCTGGTGGTCTGTCCTCAGCTGTGAAGTGCCTGCCGCGCCCCTGGCACTCTCATGTGCATCCAGGTCAAGGTGTCCTTGGGAGGCTGGGTCTTGTTGGGGACCTGAAGCCTTTCCCAGCAGATTCCACCAAGGTCTTGCCAGAACCCTGGCTGCCTTGGCTGGGAGGTGGCCAGGACGAGGAGCATCAGCCTTGCAGCCTCACAGCCAGGAAGGGGACGGGAGAGGTGTGGGCGGGCCGTCCCACCCCTTCCTGGCTGTGGCGGTCTCTCCATGAGGTCACTCTGCCTGTGTGCTCAGTGGCCCCTCCCCATGAGAGGCTCTGCTCCAGCCTAGCAAGTGGAGGGACCTCCACTGCCCTCCGGGTCTGGGCAGTGACCAGGAGCTGGGGCAAGGGCAGGGTGCTCTCTGGGCCTCGTTTTCCTCATCTGTAAAATGGGGCCTTGTACCTACCAGCCTGGCAGAGTGGCCAAGAAAAGTAGCCAATTGGGGTCACAACGTGCCTGGGCCACTGTGCCTGCGTCCTGGAGCATGGGACAGCAGGGCTCGGGGCTGCAGGTCCCCCAGCTGCAGGTCAGGAACAGCAGATGGTACTCCATGCCCCGGCTGGTGCTGGAGGTGGTTCTGAGGAGTAAGGGAGTGTATGCACCAAAGTGCTTCCTGGGACCACTCATGGGTCCTTTTTGGGGGGCAGATTCCTAGAGGGGGTGGCCCTCTGGAAGAGTGCTGCTCCACAGTGTGGTTTGTGTGTGTGTGTCGGGAGAGTTTGTGTATAGTTGTGTGGTGTG
>JAJEJO010004046.1:65962-77901 GCA_020662805.1 Glaucomys volans
TGTGGTGTGGTGTATGTACTCTGTGTGTGTGTGGTGTGTGTGTCTGTGTGGTGTGTATGTGTGTGATGTGTATGACGTGTGTGTGGTCGTGAGTGTGGGGGTATGTGTGTGTGGTTGTGTGTGGGGGGGGTACGTGCTGTGTGTGTGTGGTGTTTCTTTGGTGTGTGTGTGGTTGTGTGTGTGTGGGGGTATGTGCTGTGTGTGTGGTTTTCCCCACAGTGGTTTGAAGAGGTGGGTGGCCCCTGTGCTGACCAGGGAGGGAGCTGCCTGACCCCTCCTCCCCAGGTCCCAGCTGCCTCCAGAAGGGACCCCAGGCACTCATTGGTTAGTTTGCCCTCCTCGGGCCCATGATGGACTGACCCCCGCGCCCTCCCAGCCACAGTTCCCAGCCAGTGGCTCCCTGCTGGGCTTTGAGCCATGACCACAGTGGCCTGGCCTGCCCTGCCAGTCAGTTCCTGTCCCTACACATGCCTCCTGGAGGAGCAGAGGGGCTCCCTGCTCAGGAGGGATGCAGACACCTCAGCCTCTCGGTCCCCTGTGGCTCGGCGCCCCGTGACTCAGCATCTGGGGGGAGAGGGAGGGGGGTGCTGCAGCCACCTCCTCCAGGTTCCGTCTTGCCCTGGCCCCTGCCGTCCGCCTGGTCTCTGCCTAGGCTGAGCTCTGTCGGGTCTGGAGAGAGGGAGCAGGCGTGAGTGTGTGGGCGGGGTGGTGGTGGTGGTGGTGGGGACCTGTGTGCCACCACAGTTCCAGTTCTGCTTTGCCCTGACCTCTGGTGACTGTGGGCAGCTACCTGCTACTCTCAGGGTCTTGCCTCTGTAAAAGTTCCCCGGTTCTAAGCCCCTTCCAACTGGGACATCTCCGTGGCTGTGGATCCATGCCTCAGGGTGCCAGCCACCCCGGGGAAGCCTTCATCATGGCCTTGGAGCCCTGGGCCAAGATTGGTGCCTCAGGACGGTCGCCCTCCCTCTGTCCCTCCCTTTGTCTAGAGCTGGAGACACACTGGGTTCATGGGTGCAGTGCGCCCTCTGGTGGCTCCTCAGGAGCACTGCTGTCCAGGTCCCACGTTTTCTCTGCAGGGTTGGGGCCTGGCAAGGGGGGCTTTGGGGAGCAGTTTTCTTTGGTTTTGGAGGGCTGGGTGGAGCCAAGGTTGCAGCAGTTTCTGGGAAGTGTCATGGCCCCCAAATGCAAACCTGCCACCAATATCTGTTCCTTTGAGAAGCAAGACCCTGGCTAGATTTTTTCTCGTTTTGAAGAGCTGTCGTCTGGTGAGCTGATATGAGCGCCTGCTACTCAGTGGAATGGTGTCACCCCCATGGTGAGTGGAAGGGCGAGGAGGCTTGGTCTCAGGAGGTCCCAGGGATCCGGTCGCTGCTGACCTCTCAGGGTTCAGCTTCATCCCTTCCTGAGTGTTCCCAGGGACTCTGGCCACCCGATCTGGCCCGCACTGTGCCCTCTGCCTGGGAGAGCTGCCCCTCCCTTGGAGGACGTTCGTCCTGAGTCTTAACTCAGATGCTCTTTCGTTTATTTTTACTTTAGAAGCTGTGCTGACCTGCATAGCATCAAACGTCCTCTTGGCCGCGTTTCAGGTTCTTCAGTGACACTGAACATGCCCTCGTCGCTGGGCAGCGTCTTTCTTCCCAAACTCAAATCTGTACCCCTCACACACTGACCCCCCTCCTCCTCCTCCTGCCCCAGCTCCTGGTGGCCACCATCAGCTTCCTGTCTGTGAATCTGGTCACTCTGGGTTCCCCATAAAAGTGGAATCACATGCTTGTCCTTTTGTGCCTGCTGATTTCACAGAGCGTATGTCCTGAGGTCCCTCCGTGGTGCAGGCCATGTCGGAACCCCTGTGTCCCCTCCACATGCGTCTGGGCCACGCTTTGCTTACTTGCTCATCCTCTGCGGACGTGGGTTGCTTCCAGCTTCCACGCCATGGTGAACATGGGTGTTAAACAAAGATCCGTTCAAGTCCCTGCTTTCAGCTCTTCTGGTGTCCACCCGGAAGTGGAGTTGCTGGATCCCGTGACAACTCTATGCTTGATTTTTGGAGGAGCTGCTGGGCTGTTTTCCACACAGGCTGCACCGTTTTCTGTTCCTGCTGGCCGGGCAGGAGGGCTCAGCTGCTCTGTGTTTCCCCTGACACTTGGTGGTTTTGTTTTTTCGATTTCCTTTTAAAAAACACATAGTGAACACACACACACACACACACACACACACACACACACATAGTGGCCGTCTGTGGGTGTGAGGCGGTGCTGTGGTTTGCATTTGCGATTCCCGGTCCTTGACAGGTTGGGTGTCTTTTCACTTGCTCCTTGGTCTTTTTTTTTCTTTTCCCTTTAACATTTGTCCTCTCCTGTGCCCTCCAGCAGCATCACCACTGTCTGGGACCCAGTAGAAATGCAGATCTCAGTCTTTTCCAGGGATCACTGCGTTGGAATCTCGGCCTGGGGCTCAGCAGTCTGGGTTCTCCCTAACCTCTGGGTGGTTTGCACGTGCCGTCCAGCTGGGAAGCCACTGGTGTGGCACCACCGTTATACCCCCTTGGCAGAGGAGTAGACCGAAGCTCAGAGAGGTAGAGTCACTTGCCCAAAGTCACCCGAAGTCAGAGCTCTGAGCCCACCTCTGTGGTGCAAGTCCCTGTGTGGCCAGGAGGGGGCGGCTGTGACTTGGGATCAGAGTCTCCTCTGGGCTGTGGGGAGTGGAGGGCTGCACAGGAGAGAGCTGGGACCTGCAGGACTCGGGACTCCTGTTCAGCCCGCACCGCTTACCTCATATCTCTCCTCCTAGGCTCCTAGCTCCTGCCTACAGAGAACATTGGGCAGAGACTCAGAGCAACTTGAGAGAAGTTTGAGGAGTTCCATTAACAGGCTGTGTGATCCTGGGCGAGTTGCTGAACCCTCTGAGCCTCAGTTTTCCCATCACTGCCCTGAGGGGCCACCAGAGTCCGCTCCTGGTCAGGCGTTTGCCTTCCTGGAGGGCTGAGATGATGGTGCTTTGGGGAGGGGGATGGAAAAGTGAGCATTTATTTGTGCTACCTGTGTGCTGGGTGCCTTAGTGTGACATTCTATCACAGCCCACACAGTGAAATAAGGCATGTTGCCTCCATTTGACCTCTGAGAGAAGCAGATGTTCAGAGAAGGGAAGTGGATGTTCAAAGCCCACAGAGAGAAAGTGGCAAAACTGGAGTTCAGAGCCACATTGTCTTCCCTCAGGCAGCCACCAAAACCGTGGGCAAATGTGCAGTGTGAGGAGGGTCCCTGCATGGACTGGGGGCCAGCTGCCTGGCGTTGGCTCCGCTGTCTCCCAGCCCCACCATGAGGCAGATCCCTCCCTCTCTCTGAACCTCCCTTTCCCGTAGGTACCACAGAGATGGGAGGCTGTGAGTAGCAGGGTTTTGACAGTGAAAGGCTTGCCCAGGCTGAGCACAGGAAGTCCTGGACAGAGCTGGCTCAGGGGTGGAAGCTTGGCAGAGTTGTCCTCAACAGTTCTCTCCTCTGGCGCCTCTGCTTCCCTTGCTTTCTCCATCCTCCTCTCCATCTTGGTTCTGCTTGTCTGTTGGTGGGGCAGAGGGGCTTCTTTGGCTGAGCCAAGGAGGGCAGGGCTGTGAGCAGCACTGGGTTGCCTTTTCCCAACTTATGCCCCACCCCAAGAAAAGAGAACAGCTCTTCCCATAGTGCAATATAAAATCCAGAGGAAGAGTGTGATTGGCTGGGTTTGTCTATTCCTGGGCCAACCACTGTGGCCCACTGGAGATGAGACATCCCAGTTGGTCAGATCCAGGTCATGTGGGTGCCCTTGTGGTTGAGGGTGGTCAGGAGAGTCAGTGAGAACTCAGAACTCGCTTACCAGGTACCTGCCCTCTTCTAAGCACCCTAGCTGCCTCCTTTGATTGTCACAGCCATGACTGTTTGACAGAGGAGGGGGCTGAGGTCAACAGGTGCACAGCTGGCCATTTGAACCCCGTCTGCTTACCGAGCCCATGAGCTTAGTGTACCTGAAGGGAGGTTGTGGAGTTTTGAGAAGCAGGGGGAAGGGCTGTTGGCAGAGGAACGCAATCCCTGTCCCTTTTCCCCTCATGGGATTCTTTGGTGACAGGGAAGGCACCCAACTCTGGGTGGGCACTCAGGGGCCCTGTGGAATGATGTTTTCCTCCCCACTTGGGAAATCAGGACAGGCCAGCCTGATCCCCAGGGAACCCAAGGAACTGCCCAGCTCAAAGGCCTCCTGACCACTCCTGCCTGGGAAGCTGTAGATGGCCAATGCTCCCAGAGGGGAGACTGGAAGAGGCCATTTGGCCCGCCCCTGTCCCCTACCACCCTGGACAGAGGACTCTCACTGAGGAGGGAGCCCTGGTAAGGGGTGCAGAGGGAGCAGGGGTGGAGTCTGGCCCTGTTCCCCCAGCACCATGTTCCCACCCCCATGTTATCCTTGGAGCCGGGCTGGGGGCCTGGGGGCCGTCTCGGTGGGGTGGGCTCCACTGCACACAAACACCGCTGCCATCCAGCTGGTGAACAAGGCGGGCCCTCAGCAGGGCTCGTGAGGCGTCCAAAAACAAGACTAGGTCCTCCAATGGCGCATTCCTCCCTCCTGCTGGCAGCTGCTAATTTATGCTAATCAGATGCATGAAAACCCCAAGTCCCCAGTGGGTCTCTGGGGGACAGAGAAGGTCCAGCTGGCTGAGCGGAAGGATGAAGTGGGCCTGTGTCCCTGCGGCTGCCCGCTCCCTGCCCCTGCTGGGGCCCCAGTTCTCCTGAGCCCTTGCCATGATGGACCAGGGGGCCAGGGCCTTGTCCTTAGCGTAGGGACCCTGAGGAAGGTTGATGGGCCAGTCAGCTTCCTGGCCAGGAAAGGGCAGGTGGCTGACTACAGGCCGGGTTCAGAACCTGGTCCTCCCCCGCCCCCAGGGTGGGAGTCCCTGGGTTTGTGAGAACACTGGGGGCGCCGGGTGCCTGAGACCTGCTCCAAGGCACCTGGAAATGGAGACATTTGGTGACAATGAGGTGCTTAACCTTGAGCCTCAGAGTCTTTGTGTATCCCAGGGGGACAATAGTATTTCCTTCAGGGGATGTTTAGGTCACTAAATGATGTTTGGGTCACCTGGGCACATGGTGGGCAAGAACTGAGTGGAGTTGGCCATGCCTGAGGGCAAACCTCGGGGCCTAGTGGCAGCCTGGTGGCAGGCCTGCCTGGGGGCCCAAAGCCCGGGCTCTTCCCCGAAGGGGTTCCTCAGGCCCGGACCCTTCCATCCAAGGCCCGAGTCAGGTGAGTGCTGAGTGCAGAGCGGGCGGTGAGAGGCCCAGGCCTGCTCTGCCCAGCCCCTGTGTGGGCACGGGCAGCTGCGGCTCTGCTTCCTGGCGGGGCGGCCCCTGCAGTGCTGGGCAGCGAGGGCCACCTCTGTCTGTCCTCTTGGCCCTCACCTGTGCTGTGCTGCCCCCACAGTTGCCTTCTGGCTCCTCGTTCTTGCTCCTGAGGCTGCCCGCCCCGGCCCCAGCCCAGCAGCATCCTTCCCTCTGCCTCCTCGACCTCTGTGTCACTTGTCCATTCACTTGCTGTCCCCCTGCCCCCAGCCATTGGCTCAGCTGCTGGCAGCAGAACTTCCTGGCCTGACCCATTTGTCACCAGGCACTGACTTGGGGCTGGTGTTCAGTGCTCTGGCTGCCCCCCGTTTCTGTCCTCGCACAAGGTGAGCGCGGAACCTTGGCTGCCCGGAATGTGTGAGGAGGAGGCTGGAGACCGCCTGGCTCTCAGAGGGTTAGCTCAGGGTCCACCTGCAAGGTGTGCCTTCCAGCCTTGCCCGCTGAGGCCTGAGGACTTGGTGCCACCGTCCTCCTCTGGGCTACTGGCTGCCGGCTCCGTGAGGGAGCCCAGGGGCAGCGCCATGGCTTCTGTGGACTCCCGGAACTTCTTGGGCTCCTGGAACCCTGGTGCCACAGGGATCAGGTGATTCTGGGGGGCCACCTGGGAGCCTGGACCTCACATTCATGAGGAATTCATTTAAACTTTCCACGGAGGATCCACTCCCAGTCCTGGTCATCTGAGTTATTTTGGGACACCCTGGCCAGGGCCCTGTACCCTCATCCAAACAAACTGGCCCCAACAAGTGGGCCTAGAATTCTCCACCCACCCTCGTTTGCAGCCCTGCAAGGCTCCGTGGCTGGTCAGTGGCCAGAATCCAGGACGCTAACCCCAGGCTGGGTGGAGTGGGCGCAGATTGAAAATATCCCAGTCTATTAATGGCAGTGTGGTCTCTGGGCCAAACAGGGGCACCCTGAGCCAAAGGAAAACAAAAATAACACAGCACCTCACTGTCCACCCTCTGAGGCCTTTCCAGCAAGTGGCAGGGCAGCAGGGAAAGCCACCTTCCTGCCAGCCGGTCATGGACACGCAGCCATGGGGTGACAAAACAGCCCAGTGGTGTTTGCCCTGAGAAGAGCTGCGGCCCTGCAGACTAGGCCGCAGTGCAGGAGGCAGGTGTCCAGGCGCCCTCTCCCGCTCTGTCCCTGGCTGCCAGCAGTCTGCTGTTGCTCCGAGAGACTGGTGTTCCTGGCTCGTCCAGGAGGGCCAGGAAGGTCCCCCATGGGGGAGGCCTGCGTCTTTCTAAACCTAGTGAGGCAGCCTCCAGATGAGGCCTCAGGGAATGGGGGTGTCCATCTCAGAGCAGCTTTGGTGACACCAGCAGTGGAGGAGGGAAAAGGCTTCAAGGGGGACCGGCTTCCCTGTCTTCCTCAGAGGACGATAGCAGGGGAAGCAACTGCTGTTCATTGAGCATCTACTGTGTGCCAGGCACGTCTCATTTAATGTCCACGACAGGCTGGGATGCGGCTCGGTGGTAGAGCCCTCCCTAGCCTGCATGAGGCCCTGGCTTCCATCCCTGGCACTGCCAGAAAAACAGTCCTTGACAACTCTGCGGGGCCGCGGTGAGCAGGCTCCAAAGGACAACGGCTGGTCCTTCGGGTTTGCCGAACCCATGGTGTGAATGCTTCTGCTGAGGCCGAAAGGCCCCTGGACGCAGAGGTCAGAAGACCTGGACAGCAGGCTCCGGGCCCATGGGCACCGCCCAGAGTGCTGTGGGTTCTGGTCTCACTCCTGCCTGAGATGCGTGGGTGGTGGCCTCCACCTGCAAGCCCAGCGGTATGAGGAGCACTCCTCCTGTGCTCCCTGAGCGACCTGGTTTCCATTCCACACCTCCATCCAGCTGCAGGTTCCATCCAGTCACGCACGGTGCCCTGCCTGCCCTGGGTGTGTCTAAGGCGGTGGGACTGGGGGGCCCACTCGGATCCCAGCATGTCACCCCAGCTTCCCCATGTCGCCCCTGTCGTCCTCAATGCAGGGTCCTCCCTCACAGCTAATCACACATCCCTGCCGGCTCCCTGGGGCCCATTCTTGCTGTGACCATGGCACTGTGGTTCAGGGGAGGACTTCGATGGCCCCTGCCCTTCCCAGGTGTTCTGGCCAACCCTGCCCTCCAGCACCTTGCCATGGGCAGGGCTTGGCCTCTGGGCTCCCCTGCAGGTGGAAGCTGCTCGCCACTATCTGGGGTCTCCAGAGCCAGGCCAAGGGGGGGGGCCCTACCTCCAGGGAGTCAGGAGCCCCAGCAACCCAGTTATTCCTATCCTTCCTCCTGCATCCCTGGGTCTGCCTGGTCTCAGGTGAGGAGGGTCTCTGGTCATCCCTGAGTGCCTGCCCATTTCCTCTGGACGCAGTCAGGAGTCTGGCTCTCACTGGGGCTGGGCACATGCTTCTGCCCTTGCTGCTCAGGGACACATTCTGATGCAGAAGGCACAGGCAGAGGAGGGAGGGCCTGCAGGCCACCCACGGTCAGGCAGAGCAAGCTGTCCCCTGACCCCAGCTTCAAAGAAGGCGCTGAGAGAGAGCGCTGCTGAGCTTGTCTGCCTTGAGCACCTAGGGTCGGAGCCCAGAGAGGGGAGGTGACTGACCTGAGTGTGCAGCAGGTCCGGCAGAGTGAAAGTGGAACTCAGGGTTTCTGTGTGTGGTGGCTGTTGCCTCCAGGGGATCACTGTTGCCCAGAATCCCTGGGATGGGTGGGAGGGCCGGTGGAGGAGAGGGAAACCCTGAGGGAGCTGCTTCCCTTCTGTGTGGCCTCAGGCAAGGCTTTGCCCTCTCTGGACGTCCACTCCTTGTCTTGTTTGCTGGGATACTTTGAAAGGAGAGGGCCAGAGGACGTGGGAGGAGCCTCCTCCAGGCGGAGCCCTCCTCTCATCTGAGGGTCATGTTTAGATCGGGAAAGCCCCTGGCCACCAGCAATCTCTAACATTCAGGAAAGTGGTGAGGATGGTAAGAACGATCCGTTTTCCTTGATTTTTTGCGAATGAGTTTCTTCCCCAGTGCTCCAGCCTCCTGGCCCAACTCTTGAGGGTCTATTTCCTGCAATACTGTGGAGTGACAGTGCCCATGCAGCCTGGTGTGTTGCTGCGCCAATCCTAGATCCATCCTGGTCCTGAGTTTCCAGGACTCTCCTCACACCAGCTGGGCCGTGTCTTTAGCCGCCTTCAGCCTGGAGCGGTCCCCATTGCTTCAGGTTGTGTCCTTGACCCTTGAAGATTGCAGGTCAGTTGCGTTGTGAGCGCTCCTTGAGCCGCGTTTGCTCCCCTTGGTGACTTGAGGGGGACCATCTGGAAGTGCTGCTGGTTGTCCTCCTGCATCCTGCCAGGTGGCACCAGGTTTGGATTTGCTGTGCCACTGATGATGTTCTTCTAGGTCCTTGGGGTCTGGCCTGCAGCCTTCTGCACCTTTCTCTTTGTAGTGAGAAAGGGTTTGGTGACAGCGTGGACAGCCCATCCCTCCCGGGACTCCCACGTCATTTGTCCTTTATTCACTTCAGTATCGACTCAAGGTGTCCTGTTTTTTCCAGCACGTTACTGTCATCTTTTCTTAAGGAAAAATGTCATGATTTATTATTTTGCTTTGGAGTTAATCAGAGAAATGTGTCATCTTGTTTTGATGCTCCAAAGGAGCTGGAGCGAGTCTTTTCATGGTGGCTCCTTGTCCCCAAAGATGTCCCTGTTGGTCTTCGACCCCTCCCGCACTACGTGGGCTCATCTGGTCCTTTCCCTCGCCCACCCTGGATCACCCTGTCTCCAGGGTCGGGCTCACTTCGTGTTTTCCGTCTGATTCCCGGATGAGGCTGCACACTGGTTACAGCGCCGTGTGTGGATGTGTGTGCTGGTGTGTCTGGGAGTCTATTCAGGGACTGTGGCGTTGGAGAAGGGTCTCACTGCTGTGCTCGGGCAGCTCTTACTTTTAAAAAACACACTGGAAGCTTTAGGAGGCTGGGTGGCAGGAGAGCGGGCCCTGCGGTTTCCGCCTCGCCCTTGGCCTGCACATCGCACGTTCCTGACCCGGCCTCTCCCGCCCGCCCGGCCAGCACAGCTGAAGCCCAGAGGGGCGCAGGTGAGGCTGGGGTCCTGCCAGAGCAAACAGCGCCCCTGTGCTGTGCCAAAGGAAACAGCCCGCGTCAATATTAGCCCGTGTGGAACAGGCCCAAGGAATGTGTGGCTCGTCCCCTGAGGCCTCTGGGAGGGACGGGATCAACAGCTCACAGCAGCCCTCCGTGAGGATGGGGACCTTGGCTGGGTCCCAGTGAGAGAGGCGGCTAGCAGACACTCTGGTTTTCTCTGCTCTTTTCCTTGGGATGTTTGTGTTTCTCCCGGCAGATTCTGGGAGGCAGGAGAAGGCAGGTCACGAGCCCTGGACGGAGAGTCAGGAATCCTGAGTTCCAGTCCCGTCTCTGTCTGGGTCGTGTGGGACTCGGGATGTGCACCTCAGTGACCCCTCTCCCTGCAAACTACCAACTCAGACCTCCCGTGCATGCGGCCTGCTAAGTCGGGTTCTCAAACATAAAAACAGCTGGGAGGGGCGGCCTGCGTTCGGACCCTCAAATGGATACGGAAGACGAGGGGAAGACGAGGGGGGGTCGGGGCAGCGTGTCTGTGGCCCTGCTGGCTCCTCCACGAAGCTGGCGAGAGCAGGACAGCCACCTGCTCCCTCCATGCCACACCGACGCCCACGCCTGGCGGAGCCTGGAAGAGGGGCCCACCCAGCCTGGGAGCACACAGTCCCTGCTGTGGCCTTTGTGCCACCCATCCCAGCTGTCATCTGGACTCCAGCCGCAGAACGGGTGCCAAATGACCCACTTTGTGGAAATGCTCTTTACTTTTAAAAAGCATTAGACGCAATGCAAGTCATTCCTCGTGTTGAGATTCAAAGGTGTTGGTGCCGGTGTTGGTGAGCCTGGGAGGCAGCACTCTCCTGCATGGCTCGTGGCAACGCAACTGGTGGAACCTGTGGAGAGCAGTACCCGGTGCCCTGACCCAGTGAGCGCACGTTGAGGACCTCATTCACACACACGCTCATCCAGCTGGAAACAACGCGTAGACAGTGTTTCTGCTGAGGTGCCCTGAGCTTTCAAAGCCTGGGAACACTCCAATGTCCTGCCGTGGTTTGAATGTGTTCCCCAGGTTTCATGTAGTGCAGACTGAATCCCCAAATTCGTATCCTGATGGCATTTGGAGGCGAGGCCTTTTGGACACACTGAGGATTAGATGAGGTTGTGACAATGGGACCTCCATAACAAAATTAGTGGCTTTATAAAAAAAGGCAGAGAGACCCCCTACAGTGCTCACCTGGTCTCTCCACGCCGTGCCCTTTGCCGAGTGACCCGTAGTAGGAGGCCCTTGCCAGATCCCCCCGCCCTGCTCTTGGACCTCCTGGCCTCCAGAACTGTGAGCTGAATCAGCCTCTGTTCTTTATAAATGACCCAGTCTGTGGGACTCGGTGACAGCAACAGAAAGAGCGTTTTGCTGGTCGTAGGTTATTTAATTAGAGATAGCTGCTCAAATGAGCACTTCCTTCTGAGAGGAACAAAGACCGGCTCGCTCTTCATCTAACGGGATGGAACAATCTCCAGACGTTAAGTGAAGAACACCTGGTTTAGAACAGGCATCAGGACGCCATCATTGACAATAATGGAAGTCTCTAGAAGAAACACCAGAAGCCAAGTAATAGGGCAGGGCAGGATGCCAGCGCAGCTGTGGACCAGGATGGATCCTGGTTTTTATTGTATGTTTTTTGGTGTAATTTCAATTTTGTACCATGTACATTAGCTCTCTATTCAAAAATCCCTTTTCTTATTCATTTGGTCCTGGGGGTGAACCCAGGGGTGCTCTACCAGTGAAGTGCATCCCCAGCCCTTTTCATTTTCTAATTTTGAGACAGAGTTTTGCTAAGTTGCTGAGGCTGGCCTTGAACTTGCAATCCTCCTGTCTCAGTCTCTGAGTCGCTAGGATTATAGCTGCTTGCCACCACGTCTGGCCAGAAATTCATTTTAAAAGGGGAGTGGCTGGGGTACGACTTCCCCCAGAGGGAGAAGGGCCAACAGGACCACTCCTACCTCATTAAGGGCTGGTGGTGAGGCAGTGAAAGCAGTCTGCACCCCGTTTGTGTCTCAAAATCCCTTTTGAAGCTGAGCAGCAGCAGAAGGTCACACGGTGTGGTGGGAGTGGGTGGATTTCAAGCCTGAGCCCTGATCTAAATGACCCCGTAAATCAAGCCCCTGGCAGCATCCTCAGCTTATTCCGTAAAGTGGGGGCAAGTTGCTCCTCTTTCAGGGGTTGCAGGAGATGAGGCTAGCGAGAGGCCAGCCCCTGTGGGCTCTGGACTGCTACCCTTCACTGTCCCTGGACGTGACCACTCCCTTTGTCAGCTGTGGGAACCCCATCAGGGCAGGGCACAGCCCTCCTGCCCCGGGCCCACCCGCAGGAGCATGTGGCCACATCACTCAGTGTGGAAAATGACAGCATCAGGCAGCCCCACTGGGAAATGGCTGCTTCTCCAACCACAGACGCCCCCACATTTCCCTCTAGTGTAAGGAGGTTTGGGCGCGTCGGGTGGGGCCGAGACTTGGCCCCAGTGCCATC
>JAJEJO010004046.1:78001-114871 GCA_020662805.1 Glaucomys volans
CCCTGCTCAGGGGACACAGCTCTGCTCAGCTGTTCACTGTGAAAAAAAAAATTGGATCCTGCAGGCCATCGGGAGCCACAGGGAGCGTCCATGGTGGCCAGGGCGCGTTCAGAACCAGCCTGTGGGACGCATGGTCAGCAGGGGAGCGGAGCCACAGGGCCGGTCAGTTTCTCGGCTGTTCTGCGAGAAGGGCGGGCCGACTGTTACCTCCATTTTACCCATGAGGAAGGGGCCCAGCGAGGCGGGGAGACTGGCCAGGGCGGGTCTGGGATGTGAGCCCAGGCTTGCCCTCGGGGTCTGTGGACTTCCCCACACCTGGCACCTCTCTGAGGAGGTATTTTTAGACAACTGGTGTCATCTCGTCTCCGCCTTTTACTAAGAGGTGGCACTGTTACCGTCCCTGTGTTCTTACTCATGCTGGGACTGTCACCCCTCCCACCGCCTTCCCCAACTGTTTGCTGGGGTCACTGGGGCTGCCACCTGCGGCCCAGACCTCCAGGCAGCCCCGACTGCCTGGGAGTGATGGAGGCCCCCACCCGACTTCCAGGGCGGCCCCCTGAGGCAGGGCCTGTTCCATCCAGTTAACCCTGACGTGAATGCAGCTGGCCCCCCATGTTGGCGCACCACCCCTGCCTGGGCGGGGTTGGCGGCACAGCGGGTTCCTGGACCATGAGGTGGGCGTGCATCTGGAGGGGGCCATCCTCAGGCACATGTGGGGTGCGCTCAGGCCCTCCATGGTGTTGGTTTGGGGTGGTGTGGCCTTTCAGCAGGACACATGTCCTTGTGGTCTCCTCACTGGTTGAGAGGTCTCAATTGTCCCTAGGGATTATGAACTGGTGGCCCAGCCCACGTGCTTCTCAGATTCTTCTTGAGGACAGAGGCCTGAGATTGGGTCTGACAGCAGACCCCTGCCCTGCCTAGTGGAGCCTGCTCCTCCTGCCCAGTCTCACTCCACAGCTAAACCAGGGGAGGTGCTGCTGGAGCTGGCTGGGATAGAGAGAGGCAGAGAGGCTTGGGAGGTGGTAGGGAAGCCAAATCCACAGGCCCTGGCAAGTGTGGGAAGTGAAGACTGAGGTCCGGCCTGGCTGGGCCATGGGGAGGCCAGTGGTGTCCATCCTGGAGGGATCACTCGAGATGGAGGGAGCACAGGGTGGCGGGTCTGAGTGTGCACTATGTGGAGGGGCTCAGTGGCTGACCTGTCCCCATTTGGCAGGGGTGGCCCCTTCATGGCCTGGCCTCCCAACCCACCAAAAGCCTGCACAAGCACTGCCAGGGGATGCCTGGCGCACAAGCGGGCTCCTCAGCCTGCCGCCAGCCGGGGTCTGATCTTTCAGCACTTGCTCGAGATTTATTGGTGGCCCTGAAAGGGCTGCAGTCAGGAGGCCTGGGATGGTGATGGGGCCTCCTGGCCATTTGCCCAGAGCTGAGGAATTTGAGGGATCAGTCCCACTGGAGTGGGTCCAGCCTGGGTACAGCTGCTTAGAGTCATCCACCTGGTCCCAGGGCCTGGCTGAGGGGGACAGGGCTCAGAGAGCGTGGATTTGGACACCCCCCTGATGTTACTGACAGGAAACAGGAGAGAGTGGGGAAGTGACTGTCCAAAGTCCCGTAGCCGAGCTGTGCTCCAGTTGGGACCAGAAGTGAGGGAGACAGCAGATGTGGCGATTCAGATTTGTCATTTTTCATGAATGTCCTCCTGTCTGACTCCCCACTAGGATGTTCACTGCTCGAGAGCCGGGCCCGTGTGTGCTGATGACTGTCCAGCACGCCTGCAGCAAGCCTCTTGTCGCATGCATGAGTGAAGCCAGAGCCCTGGGGTGGGTTTCTTTTTGTTTTTGTCCTCATGATCCCCAAACAACTGCTGTCCCTCCAGCCACTGAATCTACATTTCTGGCAGGAGGAATGGAATTAGGATCATGGGTAGACATGAAATTTGTCCTTTTTAAATAAAAATGATCATAGGTTTCTTAGAAGTGCCTGAGAGCACCTTGGCCAAAGCATGAATGGCAGTTCTTCGCCTCGTTTTCCTTCTACCTCACCAGGCCTATGCACCGCGCTCCCCCTTGACGGGACCTATCATTTTGTTGTGTGGTGGCTGTTTGTGTTTGATTAGATAGAAATCCCCTTTCTGGGGGAAATGCCCTCAGAGGCTATTCTTTCTGGGGTGGTGACAGCAGGTGTGTCTCGGAGTCGCCCACTTTCTAGGGGCCTGAGACCCTGGGGGGGGTTGGCTGCCCAGAGACTGCGGACGGGGTCACCCCTCGGCACCCCTGGACACAGCATGGCGTTTGTGCCCCGTGATTCCAGGGGGGACGGGAGGCAGAGCTTCTTCAGCGAGGACACTGGCCTGGCTGCTTTGGCTGCTTATGGCCGGCGTCCCTTTTGCCCCGGTGCCATTGCCCTGGAGTCTCCTGCCTGCAGAACCCGAGGCAGTATAAGGCCGCGCTGAGGGCAGCCTCCTGGACAGGGTGTGGGCCAGATGGCCTGCAGTCAGGGTCTCCTGGCGGCCGGCCCCACCGTCACTCAGCCTGAGAGAGCTGCAGAGGCACCCCAGGGAGAAGCTCCCCGGAGCCGCCCCTCACTGCAGGAGGCCCTGCTTTCTAGAAGGTTCTGCCGCTGTGTGACCTGCGGCAGGCCCGGTCCCCTGGGTCTGCCAGGAGCACATCAACACCTTTCCTGCCTTTCTTACCCTGCTGGGGCTCGGGAGTTAGGGTCGAGCTGAGGACAGAAGTAGTCACAGTCACAAATGGAATCAAAATAGCCCCACTTGGAAGCTCTTCTGACCCAGAGCTCCAAGGGGCTCTCTCTGGACTCTCTGGAAGGACACGTGACCCCGACTCTCTGTTTAAGCCTGAGACCTGGCAGCACCAAGCACTTTATTTTTACCTCCAGGCTTGTGGGTGGAGAGGGAAGTTCCAATAATGTCTTGTTACTTAACAAAGAAAGCTCGAGAGTCATTGTGCCTTTGAGGAAACAGAGAAGTCTGTTTGAATATTAATAACCGCAGCAGCACTCTGGTGAGAAGATGGTCTGCCGGCCAGGGGTTCGGGCTTTTGGGGATCAAAGACGACTTTCGGGTTCAGCAATAATCTTTGAAGTCAGATTAGAGGACTCATTTGTCTGAAATAAATTTACCAATGACAGTTTTTTTCAAAAATATTTTTTTAGTTGTCAATGGATCTTTAATTAATTAATTTCTATGAGGAGCTGGGGGTCCAACCCAGGGCCTCACACAGGCCAGGCAAGTGCTCGACCTGAGCCCCAACCCCATCCTTTACCAAGGACAGCTTTATAAGCTGGTTCCAAGGTTCCAATCTGCCCCACTGGAGCCGTGGGGATGTGGAACATTCCTCAAATGATCTTGGTGAGTTTGGAGGGTCTAAGTTTCCCAGGGCTCTGCTGGTCCACAAGGAGGGTGTAAAAAGTGATTGGGTGCTGGTTGGGGGGGGCACACTCCTGGAATCCCAGCGGCTTGGGAGGCTGAGGCAGGAGGATAGTGAGTTCCAGACCAGCCTCACCTGTTTAGTGAGGCTGTCAGCAAATTACCAAGACTCTGTCTAAAAATAAAAAATAAAAAGGGGCTGGGGATGTGGCTTAGTGTTTAGGTGCCTCTGGGTGCAATACCTGATACCGGGGAAAAAAAAAAGGTGGTCAGGAGCAGCTCAGAAGGCATCATCTGAGCTGGGAAAAGGCCGAGTCTGAACAAGGCTGTCTGCAGCACTGTCACCTGCGTGTTCCTGTTCTTAACCGATCTTCACACATGACGTGGGTGTTATCGTCAACCCCATCTTGCACAGGAAAAAGCTGAGGCTCAGAGAAGTTCACAGCTGGCCTGGGGTCACAGCAAGGAAGTCAGGGGCTGTCCTTGTGTGGATGGGGGCTGTGGTTTCCGTGAAGGGCTTCTGGTGGCTCCAGTGCCAGAGGCCCAGGCTGCCTGGGGACTCTGCTGGGCAGCTTCGTTGTTGTCCCCTGGCTGCTGTCACAGACCCCCCTCAACAACACAAGTCTGTTCCGCTTCTGTGCCAGAGGCAGAAGTCCAACATGGGTCTCCGCGCTGAGGTCGAGGCACGAGCAGAGAGGGAATCCGCTCCCTGGCCTCACCTGGCTTCTGGAAGCTGCCCCTTTCCTGGCTCATGGCCCTGCCATGTTCAGAGCCAGAGCGCAGCGCCGTCCAGCCCCGGCTCCCAGAGTCCCGTCTACCCTGTTCAGGCCCTTCCATGATTGGGCCTGCCCCGATAATCCAGTCACGTTACTTAGCTTAACCACATCTGTGAAGCCCTGCAAGATAACGCACGCGCGATTCAGGAGTTAGGGGTTGGGTGTCCTCAGGGGACTTTATCTGTCTTGGGGGGTAGAAAAAAAAAGAGGGTCAGCCCTGCATTCCACAGGGAGTGACTGAGCACCCCACCCAGGGACTGCGTGTGTCTGACCCAGCAAGGAACAACTGTCTCCATCAGAACTACAGGACTCTGGGAAGGAGATGGTGGCCAGTGGAGGGAAGCCACTTGTCTTCAGGTCAGGACTCAGGATCACACAGATGAGGGTTCAAATCCCAGTTCTGCCTCCTCCCAAAGGGTTGAGACAGGGAGCAGGGTGGGACGAAAGGGGGAACAGATACACTCACATGACCTGACTTGTCTCTACCTCAGCTCCGCCCCCTCGTTTTGCAAATGTGGAAACAACAGCTCAGAGAGATCAGGCACTTTTCCTAAGATCACACAGCCACTTAGTGGGGAGCTGGGATTTCCCAGGCCCTGGGATTCCCAAGCCCACTTGAGTTCCATGGCTGTCTGCACACCTGTGCCTGTTAGACCTCTCACACATTCTCTTTAAATCGCTTACTGCTTTTTAATTTAAATGCATCTGTTTTTAAATGAAACTGTGTTTCTCCCCTAAGTGGAAAATCACAGAATTCATGGGCTAGCTATGTATATTTTTGTACTGCACATTAAAATGAATTGATCACTATAAAATGAAAAATGTTCATTCATAGTTCATAAAATCATGTCCCACACCATCGGTGTGCTCCATCCCTCTCTTTGGGAATTGGCTCCACACCTGTTCTGGTTTCACCAAATCATAATGTTATTAATGGCTCTCTTTTATTATGGTATAAAATCTTCCAAGGGTTTCCCAGCACAATCAAATGAGATACCTCTCAGCGGCCTCAGGGCCCTCCTGGCCCCTGCTTTCCGAATCTCTAGTCTCTCTGGCCTTGTGGCTTTTCTTGTGGCATTGGTTACCCAGCCAGAAGGCGCCAGGACTCAAACCCAGGACAAGAGTGATCACTGAATTGTGTCCCTTTGCTAAAATGTCAGGGCTCAGCAAAGCTTGTGAAGGAAAGAAACAGGCTTGGAATGGGACTGGCTGCACTTCCCCAAGCTTGCAGAGTCCTCTGGTCTTATTGGCAGAGAAAAATTAGGTCAAGTCCACCAGGCAATTTTATGGGTACGACAGAGCAACTTTTGCCTAGGCAGAGGGGCTTCGAGACTTTTTATAACCTCTCCTGGGGCAGAAATGATGGACTGCGGTGGTGTCCAATCCAAACTCCACGATGTCATGGGAGGGCGGGGTTTCACAGCAGTGGCTCCTCTGCTCTCTGCTAGAATGTGTGTTGCAATGTGTGAGCTCAGCTTTGGGACAACACCCTGTATATTGGCATTTGGCCCATGTTGCTCGTTCCCTTCCGTTATTGCAGCATGGATGGTTTATCATCTGTGAACAAAATAAAGACCCCAGGGTAACTTGCTTAGCAGTTGAGGTTTATTAATTCTAACTTTTCCTAAGAGGGAGGGAGAAAAAGAGCCCCCTGATTTCCTGTATCGGGGAGCCTTGAGGCCCACAAAGGAGTTTCGATAAGGTCTTCCAGCTTGCCAGGAGTTACAGATCAGTTGGAGGAAGAGCTTGGTTCTGGGTCTGACTCCTGGTGGGTGGCCCTGCTTAGGGATTCTCCTGACCTAGCTTGGAGGTGCACAGGGCTGTACCGATGTGGGGAGTGATGGGAAAGTCCTCAGCTCTAGGAATGACTTCTAGCACCAGTCAGACTACTCCAAATCCCTGCTCCTCCTCTGACTGGGTGACCTTGGACAAGTCATTTTCCTCTCTTTGCCTCAGTTTCTTCATTTGTATTGTGGGGATCACAATAGCTCTTCCCTCAAAGGGTTGAGGGGTGGAGTATGGGACCTAATCCAGTGCTTGCTTAGAATATAGGCAAGCATTGGCTGGACAGTGGCTTTCTCTACAACCAGAGAGACCTAGGTTTGAATCTTGTCACTGACTGCTGTGTGATTTGGGGGAAATGCCTTGACCTCTCTGGGCCTCTGTTTCTTTCTCTAGCAGCAGACTTGGCCACCCTCCTTGCTTCCAGGGGTGGTGGTGAGCATCCAGGAAGCAGGGTGTGTGCAGCTGCTTAGCTGGATCTGGCATGTGGGGAGGGAGCAGGGTCCCTGGGAGCGACGGGGACTGGCTGGCTCTCTGAGGCAGGCTGCTGCCCTTCCCCGCCCCCCAGTTGTGACGACCTTGCCCCTGCCTCTCTGTAGGGCAGGGCGGAAGTGAGGCGGGCAGCCTGCAGCTTCCCCTTTTCTGCCCTGCTCTGGGCGCTGGGCTCTTCCTCTGCAGAGACTCAGAGGAGGGGACAGCAGCACCATGGCCCTCCGCGCAGTGCCCATCCGCCAGACCTGCTGCTGCCTCAATGTCCGGATAGTCACCATGGCCCTGGCCATCTACCATGTGGTGAGTGAGCGGAGGCCTGGGGCGAGGCTGGAGAGCGTGTGCGTGGGGGCCCTGGCCTGCCGAGCCGGCCACCGGCTACCTGCCCCTCTCTGTGGGACCCTGGACGCCTCCTTCCTGCTCTGGGCCTCAGTTTCCCCTGATGAATGGGAACCTGGGTGGCTCCAATTCCTCCCTGGTCCTGGACAGGCCTGGGCTGTGTGGGGAGCTATGCGGGGGGCTGGCCGGGGTGCTGGCCGTGGACTGTGACCTCCGTGCGTCCCATGGGGGGAGCCAAGACCTCTGGGCCAGGGCTCAACCCAGTGCAGCCTTCTCCCACCAAAGGAAGCTCGATGCTGGCTGGCCTGGTCACTGCAGGACCAGAAGCCGTGGCCCCGTGGCTGTTCTCTGGATGCTACTGTGTGCAGCCCTGAGGGAAGCCTCTGTCTGCCATCTCAGTGTGACCCTGGGCAAGTCACAGCCCCCAGAGTCAAGGCTCCCCCAGGTCAGGGTCCCTGTCTGTCCTGCCAGATCCACACCCACCCCTAACCCAGCCACACCCAGCTCCCCCAGACCCAGCGTCTTCCTGCCAGGGAGACGCAGGCACTGCCTGTGGCTGGCACTTCTCTAGGCTCCTGGGAAGAACTTCTTCAAAATCAGCCTGCAGTGCACGCTGTGTGGACCGCTGCACACCCTGAGGCCGGCTGCTTCTGGTGGTTGCAGGCAGGGTGACCAGGGCTGTGGAAAGAGCTGGCCCTCGGGGGTGGTGCTTCTCAGTGGTTAGCACACAGCCTTTGGGGCCAGACTCCTGCATACACATCCTGCTTATTTACTGTGCAATCATGGGCAACTTACTTAGCCTCTCTGATTCTATTCTTCCTCTAACCAATGGGGATGAAAATAATAATAATAAGTGAACAATAATAGGGTTGCCGTGAGGACCCAGAGTTCTGTTTCTACCCAATGCCGCACACAGTTGCAGGCTTTGTCATTAATGGTGCCCCGAGCACTGGGGGTCAAGCTGTCAGACCCCAGGACGCTGGTTCTGAGAGGAGCACAGAGGTTGCCCTGCTCCGCTCCTGCCCACTCGGGGGCGGAGAGTGGAGATGATACCTTGACTGTCCCCTGTCAAGTCTTCAGGGCCTTCCTTCTCTGAGACAGGAGGACAGTGAGGAATGCAGAGGTGTCCCTGCACAAGGTCCCTGGTCCTTACCCCAGCCCTGCCACCACCTGGCGGGGTGGCCTTAGGCATACCTGTCTCAGTCTGTTTCCTCTTTAGAAAGTTAGAGGCCAGGGGATGTTGGTGTCTGGGAGGTTCAGACCCTGGTGCCTCTGGGGTCCCACTGCCGACATGGGGCTTCCATGGGCAAGGGGCCTGTGCCGGCCTGGGGCCTGGCGCTGCCGACCCTGGACCCTGGCGGCTGCTCTTGATTTCCGCTCATTGTTGCCGTGGAGGAATGTGGGCGTGGCGGCCGCTCTTCTGACTTTCAGAGAAGCAGGAAGCAGGCTGTGTCATGTCTTGGTGGCCCATTGATGCAGGGTAAAAATCAGAGCAAGTCTCAGGCCGGCCTGGACTGCGCTCACCTGAGGTTTCTTCTCGATCCTTCCATCTGTCGTCTCACCTGGATATGGTCAAGCCATATCCAGTCCCCATGCACAGAACTGGGGACTGTGTGGGTCCAAGCCACCAGGGGGTCTTCTCGGGGTGGTGGCATTGCAGGCGGTGCAGAGTCTGCCTGGAGGAGGAGAAGCTGGCTGTGGGGGTGTGGTTGTGGGGGGGGCTCGTGCAGTGCTCTATGGAGACCCTCCTGGGGGTGGGGGCGGGGTGCGGGCTCTGAATGACAGCCGCGCATTGGCCTTCTCTCCAGCGCATCACTGCTGTCTGACCTGGAGGGCTGGTTGTGGGGAGGGAGGGATGTGTGCATTGTCCTGCTGGCTGCCCCTAGTGCTGCCCCTCCCCATCCCCAGACCCCAGGTGGGTGGCTCCTACTTGTACTTGAGAACCACTGCCTGTAATGTGAGCCACGGGGAGCCATGGAATGTTCCAGAGCCCGCAAACAGAGGAGTAGCCTGCCAACGGGGCGCCCTGTGCAGGAGGTGGCATCTGGGCTGAGGCCCTGGCTACCTCTGGCCCTGCTTTCTTTCCGGGAAGGCCGGGGCCCAGCCGGCAGGTGGCAGGTGCATTGACAGGTCCTTGAACATCTGGATGGTAGAAGAGAGGCTGCCGTCCAGATGTGCCAATTGCCTGCGTTGGTTGTCATCTGGAGCCAGCCATGGGTGACAAGAGCGTACATTGCAGGCTATTTGTAGACTTGGCCTCTCGGGGGAGAGTTAAATTGGGCCACTGACGTCCCGAGTCAGCCTTGCTGTACTGAGTCGTTCCGGGAAGACTGTGTCCCGCCGAGGCAGCGGGGCTTGGCTTCTGGTGGGGGTGCACCTTCCCTGGAGTCTTTGGGTTTGTTGAGAGGCCCCCCAGCACCCAACCCGCTGCAGAGAGCTCGGAGACTTGCTTCAAGGCCAGGCTGTCATCAGCCTCGAGTGTCCCAGGTCAGCGGCAGGAGGCGAGCCCCAGAGGACACTCGCCTGGGGTCTCTCTCCCGGGCCTCGCCTCCCCCGAGAACCTGGAATTCCATCATTAAAAACGCACCACCCAGGTGACACCCCAAACCTGCTGACAGGGACCGCACCGTGTGTGGATCTTTAAAGTAAACCTTTGTTTTGGGAGAGTTTTAAATGGAAAGTGGTGACCATAGCAAGGAGAGCTCCCTGCGTCCTGCCCTCCTGCCAGCCTCCCGCAGGGCCAGCGATCTGTCACGGTGAGGACCGAGTGGATACGCCACATCGGCCGGAGTCCAGGTGCCGCCGTGCTCTCGGTCACCCTGACCTTCCCTCCAGGACCCTCCCAGGGCCCACCCGGGTCTGCCCGGCTGGCACGTCCTCCCGGCTTCCCCGGGTGAGGGCAGTTCTCGTTCCTCCTCGTCCTCGTTCCTCCTCGTGCTTGGTGGCACTTCCTTGGGCATGGCCTGGTGTCTTTCTCAAGATGGCGCTGGGAGGCGACCAGACCTGAACAGCCATCACGCCTCGCACCGAGGGGATGCGTGACGATGACCTTGACCACCTGGCTGGGGCAGTGTCCTCAGGGGTCTCTCCCGTTCCACACTGTGTGCTTGGGGACAAAGTCACTGCAGCCCCCTCTTGAGGGGTGGGAGGCCTCGAGCCACAGCAGCACTTAGGTTCCCACGGGGTGTCCGCCTCCCCATCCGTTGTCACACAAGGGACTTGGTCGGTGTCGGTGGGGACGGGGCTGTTTGTCCGAGCTCCGGTCGCTGTCCATTCTGCTCGGCTTGCTGCCTCCTGCTCGGCTTTTTAAACTGGGAAGGACGGTCAGCGGCCTCTGTTTATGAGGAGCCGGTGCCCCCCGCTGGCTGCAGGCAGGTGCTCCGGAGCCTCAGGAGCCCCGCCCAGGCCGGGGACAGGCCTCGCTCCTTCTTGGCCTCTGCCAAGGACAGCTGTGGCAGTGACCATGGAGGACAGGGCTGGCTGCTGTGGGGCGCAAGTGGTTGGGGTTCAGGAACGGCCTCCTGGAGGGGCCCTGGGTCCCAGGAAGGAGCAGGGCTGGCTTGGGTGTGTCGGGGACAGGGCACGCCGTGGAGGGAGCGGCTGGAGCAGAGGCCTGTGGGGCACTGGAGAAGCCAGGAGGCCGGCCAGGCTGGCTGTGGAGGGGCAGCCCCTGGGTGCGGGAGGAGGCCTGAGACCGCTGCGTCCCTGAGGGGTCACGTCCGACAGGATGGCTCTGTGCAGGGCCCTCTGCTGGCTGCACAGGGAGGAGACGCCGGCCCAGGGGGCCTGACTTGTCCCACACCATGCGGGGAGCATGGGGGGCCAGTGGCCGGCTCCAGGCTGCTGCTGCCCCACACAGGTGTGTGGCATGAGCCAAGAGCCAGGGAGTGGACAAAAGTGACCCTCAGTTAGCCTGTGCTGGGGACCTGGCCATCTGGAGGCCCGTCCCCTTCCCAGCCTCCTAGCTCACTTCTTTGCCACTCTCTCCAGGAAGCCCCCTCATCCAGGAAATCCCTGGTGTGTCCTGGAACTCCTGGGCTCCTTCCTCTGCTCCACTCTGGGGGCTGTCGTCCATCTCTGTCACTCACTGACCTGGGCCTTTAGCAGGCTGCCTGGGCCTATGTCCTCATCTGTTAAGTGAGGCCAGCAGTCCTCGCCTCCAGGGTGACCCTTCCCAGGTGGAGCAGGGGTCTAGCAGGCGGGTGTCCCAAGGGGGCTGTGGGAGCCACCATGGGGGCCGCTCCCCTTTGGAAAGCTCACCTTGAGGCCTGAGCTCAGCCCCAGCTGCCCGGGGCGCAGGGAAGCCCAGCACTGGCCTGCTGGAATCTGCCACCTTCCCGCCTGGTGCTGCGGGGCTGGGAAGGGCCTTGTTCTCAGCCTCCTCAGGCTCTGAGCCCTTCCTGGGGTGGGAAGCCTGGTGGGCATGGCGTCTCCCCAGGGTCATGGCTGAGTTTTCACCGGCTCTCTGGAGCCCCCACCTCCCACCTACACACAGACCCTCCCGGAGTGACCACCACAGACCCAAGGGGCTCTGGGGGCTATGCAGCAGGGCCCTCTGGGGACAAAGTCCGGCTCTCTCTGGTGCACTAGGCCTGGGGGCCCAAGTGATGGTAGTCACTTATCTGTGTGACCCCAGGCTAGGCCCCCTCCCTCTCCCCACTTCCTGGTTCTCAGCCCCAAGTCGGAGGAAAGGGGAGTCTGGGAATGGGAGGAGGGTGTGGCCCCAGGTGTTAGGGTCACCTTAGATGTAGGACCCACAGCTGTCAGAGGGGCAGAGCTGGGAGAGGCATCAGCCCAGGGTGTCCCCAGGGGAGGATGAGCCCCGAGGCTGGAGGCAGGACGGTCCCGGAGGGTTTATCTTCTTTGCCCCAAGTCTGAGCTCCGCAGGAAGCGAGGCTTTTATTTTGAGCCTAGAGCAGCGGCCCAGAACCAGGACTTGGCCCTGAACTCATGCTGAGGTCTGCGCTGGGCTCCCTGGGGACCCGCCCTGCCTGCGGTGGCGGTTGCAGAAACCCTGAGGCGGCAGGAAGCAGAGGGAGCAGACGTTCAGCCTCGGCCTGCTCAGGGCCGTTCAGGACAGGGCCCAGCCATCTCAGGCTCAGCTTCCTCTCCTGACGAGGTGGGGTCAACACTCCCCCTGTCAGTGTGGACAGATGACAAGTGCCACCAGCCTCCATTTTATAGAAGAGGAAACAGAGGTTCAGGGAGGCCAAGCAACTTTGCAGCTCATGATGGTGGATAAGAGAGACATTGTTACCTTATGTACATGTGTGATTAACAAGAATGATATGAAGGTACATCATGCACAACCACAGAAATGAAAACCTGTACCCCGTATGTGTACAATGAATCAAAATGGAGTCTGTAAAAAAAAAAAAATTAAAAAAAAAAAAAGAAGAACCCAGAGGTCCTGTTCTAGGTGGAGACAGGCAGGGGCTGGGCCTGTCACTTCCGGGGTAGCTCGTTTCCGCAACGCTGAGACCACACATAGAGGCTCGACCTCAATTCACCTGCCGAGTGGGGGAAAGTGAGACTGACACCAGGAACTGCCGCGGAGGCCGAGAGGAGGGCGACGGGAGGCCGGGGCTGGGGCAGGGGCCTGGTGTCCTCCGCTGCTTGGTGGTGGCACTGACACCCATTCTCGCCGTAACTGCAGGTCTTTTCTCTGAGGACAAACGAGGAAGGAAGGTTTGGGGCAGTTGTCTGTGGGGTGGATGTTCAGCGAGGCCAGGCCTGGACGAGCCCTGAGCCCCCAGAGGGAGGCCGGGCGGGGCCAGAGCGCTTCTCCAGGCTCGGGAGCCCTGCGCCCTGCTGCCCTCAGGGCCTTTCACCAGCTGTGGCTCCTCCTGAAGTGCTCCTGCCAGCTGGAGTCCCCACCCCCATGTGTCCCCTGCCTCCCGCACACTCACAGCCACACAGCTGAGGACCTACTGTGTGCATGTGGTGACACATGGCAACTGGTGACCCCAAATCCAGTTCACTGGGAGGGACGCTGCCCCATTTCCTGGATGCCCCTGGTGCCCTGGCCCTCCCCGACGCTGCTGCTCTGACTGGGGAGATCTGGAGGCTTCTTCCTCGGAGGAGGCCCCACTGGCCCTGAGCTCCCCTTGTCCCGAGCCCTGTGTGTGTGTCCCTGTGTGTCCCTGTGTGCCAGGCGCTCTGATCGTCTTCCTGACCCCGGGGGCCGGGCACCTGGTAGGTGAACCGTGAATGAGTCACTCACCCGGCGGCCGTTCAGACATCCCGAGCGCAGGTCTCGATACACTCACAGACCCTGAGAGGTGGCCGGGGCTGGGCCGGTGCCACCTCCTGGTCACTGCCTCCCGTGAACACAGGGGCTCTGGAGCCCGGCCAGCGTCAGGCCGAGCCCAGGTCCCTGCGCCTGGCTGTCCTCCACTGTCGCCGAGCTGCGGTGAGCCTCCCAGCCTGTGTGCGCCTGGTTCAGGGGGGTGGTCGGGGACGACGCTGGGGCTGTGACCCTCGGAGCCACCTGGCCCCTGGGACTGGGTCGAGTGGCTGCACACAAGTGCCCTGGCTGCTCAGCCCACCACTGAACCACTGTCTGGTGGCAGACAGGTGTCACTTCATCTGCCTCTTAGAGTCACCTTCCTAGGTGGTGGACGGGGGACACTGGGGCCTCCGTGGCAGCCTTGGGTTTCTCACCGAGGTCCATGAGCCCTGGGGTCCAGGTGGGGGGACAGTCAGTCCCAGGAGGGGTGGGGTAGGGAGGCCAGGAGGCCGCAGAGGGGAGAGTGAGGCCGGCCCTGGGGCCCTGGAGGCCGCAGGCCCAGCTGCCAGCAGTATGGCACCCACATGGGCGGCTGCAGAGGAAGCTGGGGAGATGGAGTTCTGGGGGAACAGCCTCCACCTGTTGCCCCATAAGCTGCGACAGGAGGTGCGGGTGGGAGGGACGCGGCCTCCAACCCCAGGCACCTGGCTCGGTTCCAGAAGGCAGGTGGGCAGGGGCCTGGCCTGGGAGGCCACGGCCACCACCCGGGGCCCAAGTGTGCAGCAGGCTGAGGCCATCTGGTGAGGACCCGGGGTGCAGGCCGAGCGCCTGGAGGGGCTCGGTGCAGGGGTTCTCCCTGGGCCCCCTTGGCAGGTGGCGCACTGCAGGTGGAGCCGAGCCCCTGGGCGACCTCTACAGAGTCACACAGGCAGAGTCCCCGGTCCTCCTGCAAAGGCGGGGACCAGCTTGAAGGCAGCAGATGGGGAGTGTCCCATACTGGTGGCACACGGGGAGTGTCCCTGGACACTTGGGTCCTTTCTTGGCAAATTTTAGCTCTGTCCCCGAGAGTCGCGGAGTCTCTGGTGCCTCCTGTGATTCGGGGGGGTTGAGCCCCAGCAGGATGGCAGAGTGGGCCTGTCCTCCGCAGAGGGGGCTGGACTTTGAGCCCCAGCACTGAGGAATCTGATGTCACCACTTGCCCTGCAAGACTGTCATTTCACCAAGCCATCAGAGGGCATGCTGCAACCGCCCAGTCAGGGTGGCCGGCTCCAGCAGCAGTAGCTTCCCCTGGGCGCCCCGTGGCTAATGGCTGCCGCCCAGGATGCCTGCCACCCCTGCCTCACCCACTGCCACCTGTGATCACCAAACAGTCCCCGTGTCCACCACTGACTGCCACTAGCAGCCACACCAACTCCACCAGCATGGCTGCAGCCACGCCCCCCAGCAGGGTCACACCCCAGCCACTGGCCAGCACCTGCCCTGGGCCCTGGCATCTCCACCCCGCCCTCCTCCCACAGCCCCGCTTTTTTTAGCTCAAGCGGTGGGTTGCTCACTCCTCCTTGGAGACACCAGGAACAGAAAGAGACATTCTCCTCCCTCCTGGCCACTTCCTGCCCTGCTCAGCTTCGGGAAGCTGGGAATGGGAACCGAAACTGAGCAGAAGCAGAGGGACAGGGTGGAAAGGGGAACGGAGAGTGGAGAGGGAAGGTGTGGGCTGAACAGGGCAGGGACTGCAGCCTGAGCCCAGATTCAGAGTCAGGAGGGCTGAGCTGATTCTGACTCAGTAAGCCTTGCTGTGTGGCCTTAGGCTGGTCACTGTCTGTCTCTGGGTATCACATTCCCACTGGTAACATCCCCCCTCTGGGGTAGGAGACGTCTTCCCTGGAGGGATCCAAGTACATCTGCACTGCCTGGCCCCTGGGCCTTTGCACGTGCTGCTCCAGTTCCTGGAACATCTTCCTGTCTTCTCTGTTGGAAACTCCTCCTCATCCTCAGAGCCTTGCTCAGGGGTTGAGCAGAGGGTGACACTGTGAGTCTTCCGACAGCAGTGACCCCTGTGTGCCCCTGTTGTGGCTCTAAGGCCTCTAGTGACCCCTGGGGCCTCTGAAGACTGTGGCATCTGCAGGGGAGGTGGCTCATCTAGACAGCGGAGGCGGATGGGCTCAGTGTTCACGGGAGTGAAGGGGCCCGGGCACAGGAGTGGCCGCTGCCCCCAGCGCTGTGCCTGCAGCACCTGCTGTTGAACCCGTAGCGACCTGGGAGGCTGCAGGTGGTCACCCCACGCCCTGGGCAGGAGGCAGAGGCCGGCGGCTAGTGGCTGCCCAGGAGCTGGCTTGGGCGGGTCCAGGGCCTCCTGACCTGCATCCCAGATCTGTGCTCAAACACTGGGACCAAGGCCTGAGGTGTGGAAGGTGGTGCAGGGGAGGGTCACCTGTGAGTCCTGGCCTTCCAGGGGAGCAGTGTTTCCTGGCAGTGGGACCAGGTCTGAGTGTCCTCCGGGCTGTCTCGTTTACTACTCACGTGGCCTCTGAAGGTGGCTCTTAGTACCAGCCCCATTTTGCAGATGAGGAAACTGAGGCACAGAGAGGTCGAGCAACTTGCCCAAGGTTGCAGAGCTGGGAGGAGGAAGGACCAGGACTATGAGTTTGAGCTGTCCCTCTGTGGAGTCCACTGCTGACTGGCCATTCCACCCCAGGACGCTGCTCACAGGCCCAACTGTGCTCCACTGGGTGGCGGGGCGGTGGGAAGCTAGGCCAGCGGGCTGACTGGCCTCTCCTCCGCCCAGATCATGAGCGTCCTGTTGTTTGTGGAGCACGCGGTGGAGGTGGCCCACGGCAAGGCCTCCTGCAGATTCTCCAAGGCCGGCTACCTCAGGATCGGTAGGTCCCGGGACACCATGGGGGACGGGGGACTGGCCAGGGCAGGTGGCGGGTCTGGGGCCTCTCGGGATGACCTTGCCCACGTCCCTTCCCTGGAACTTCTGACACCACAGCTGCACGTGGTCCACTCCTCCTGAGGCCACCAAGCCTGCAGGTGGCCCCGCACCTTGGGCGGCAGCTTGGGTGACTCACCTCTTGCCCTGCACTGCAGCTCCTTGTCCCCCACCCCAGAGTTCGCAGCCCACTTGTCACTCACAGCCACCCTCAGGGGTGCCTTCGAGGACCTCACTACAGACCCGGCCAGCCCCAGCCCGTGCCTGCGATACTGCAGGCTGGCTTGTGCCCCAGGCCTCCAGCTGGGACTGCAGGGCACAGGGCCGGCTCTGCTGGGCATCCCAGTCCCCACACCAGGGGGTCCCTGGTTGCTCAGAGCACTGGGACCCCAGCCTCACTCACGCCCGTTGCCTTGCAGCCGACCTGGTCTCCAGCTTCCTGCTGGTCGCCACGCTCTTCCTCATCAGCCTGAGCCTGCTGCTGGGCGTGGTCAAGGTGAGGCGGGAGCCCTCTGCACCTCGAGGCCTCCCAGCTCTGGGAGCCCCTCGCCCTGTGGGATGGAGCCCTGGGTGGCCAGGGGCACTGGCTGGGAGCGGAGAGGAGTGCCTGGCAGGCCCAGAGTGGGACCCAGGTGCTGGGACGTTCCAGAGAGTCCTCGTCTCGCTGGGGGATGGACCTGCAGAGACCCGCGGCCCAGTGTGGCAGCACAGGGACTCCCAGGGCCCTGGCGCAGCAGGGTGGGGGACGAGGCAGGCAGGAAGCCCATCTTGCCACTGCGCCACCCGAGAGGCCTGTCCTGTGCAGACGGGAGGTGGGCACCGGGGCGGGCAGAGGGGGCAACGGCCAGCCATCCACCCCGCACTGACTGCGCCCGCAGAGGCCGGGCTCCAGGACGGTCCTCATGGCGCAGGGCGGCCGGGGGCCTCGGCCAGAACCCGCTCCCCGTGGGGACGATCTGGGCGGGTGGTCTCGGTTGCTCCCCAGGCAGGCCCAGTCTCCCAACGTGAGACTCTAGGACCCACTCCTCCCATGACTTGTGTCCCCAGCGGCTCGTGCACAGCACGGTCACAGGGGTCACTTGCTTCCAGTCGAAGGAAGGGACTGAGGGTCTCCCGGGCCTCTGACCACGAGTGGAGGGGTGGTCCTGGCCTGGGCTCTGCTGTCCCTGTGCCATGCCCGGCTCCTCCCCCACCCAGGCACTCCAGTCACCCTCTGGGTCTCGCCCAAGTGTCCCCCCAGGACATGAAGCCCCTCCCTGTTGGGTTCCTGGGAGTGAATGGCGTCTAGGTTGGGAAGTCCCCTGACGTTTCCTGAGACCCCAAGACCCCTCTCCCCAGCGTCTCAGAGGAGGATAGGTGGACCTGGGTGGCCATGGCTGATTGGGCAGGGGTCTCATTGTCCAGGGAGGGAGGGGACATGAGGGGGCATGGGCTGCGTGGGGCCGTGCTGGCTGTGTGCCAGGGCCACCCGACAGCAGGGTCTGCTTTCAGAGCCGGGAGAAGTACCTGCTGCCCTTCCTGTCCCTGCAAATCATGGACGTCCTCCTGTGCCTGCTGACCCTGCTGGGCTCCTACATCGAGCTCCCCGCCTACCTCAGGTTCGCCTCGAGGAGCCGGCCGGTGAGTCCCTGCAGGTCGTGGGCCCAGGCCGGGGGGCAGGGCCAGAGCCCCTTCCAGAGTGTCACTGAGCAAGCCCCCGACCCCTCCTGGCAGCCCCCGACTCTCTCCAGGAGATGTGGCCCCCGGGAAGGCCCTTCTCAGCCCTGGGTCCCAGTTTGTCCCTCCTTTGGACCAACTTGGAAAAGGAGGGGACAGTAACCCAGTTCTCACCTGGGAACGTGGCCATGGTGTGGCCTCGCACTGACTCCGTCCTGCTGAAGTTGATCATTGTCCTAGAAGAGGCCGAGGGGCGGGTCCCGGAGGACTCTGGTCTGGAGTCAGGAGACTGCCCTAGTCCAGGCCAGCCGCAGCGTTGCTGTGACCACCAGGCCTTTCTCTGGGTGCTCTGGGGACTGGAGAGTCGCTGGCCTCTGTTGTTGAGACGTCTCTCTGGGGAGAGCCCGCAGGTGCCCTGCAGTGACCTGGCCTCTCCTGCCCCTCTTCATTCTCCCCCCTGTCTGCCTCCCAAGGGCTCCTCGAAGGTCCCTCTGATGACGCTGCAGCTGCTGGACTTCTGCCTGAGCGTCCTGACCCTCTGCAGCTCCTACATGGAGGTGCCCACCTATCTCAACTTCAAGTCCATGAACCACATGGTGAGTCAGGCAGAGCCCACGCCTGTCCACTGGCTGTGTGGCCTGGACACTCACCTTGCCTCTCTGTGCCTCCACGCTTGGGTCTCCTGGGGGCAAGATTCCCAGTGTGATTTACTGAGGAGGGAACTTGGAGGAGCGAGAAAGCAGGTCCAGGAAGGGCGGGAGCTGGTGAGCGGGCGCCTGGTCCCAGAGGGTCCTGGATTGTGAGTGGCCCCACAGAGTAATACTAGTCTTTCTTTTCTTCTTTGTCACCTAAAAAATGGTCCCCAAACATCACGGCTTGAAGCAACAAACACTTGTCATTTCCACTTCTGAGGATCAGGACTTGGGGAGTGGGGTGTTCCAGCCCAGGGTCCCCTGGAGGGTGCAGCCCAGGTGTTGGCTGGTGTGAACCCCTGGGGACCTGAGCCCAAGGTCCCCAGGGGTTCCTCTTGGCTGCTGGCGCTCTGCCCATTTCCCACCCATGGTCTCTGCTGGCCTGCCCGAGTGCCCAGGTGGCTTCCCTCCACCATGATGGGAGGAGAACTGCAGGAAGTGGCGATGTCTTCCCGCCTGTGTCAGATGGGGCTCAGCCACTTCTGCCACCTTCTGTTGGTTAGGAGTGAGTCACCAAGTCCAGCCCACATGCAGTGCGGAGGCCTGGGCTCTGAGCATCAGAGAGCATGGGGACAGAGGTGCCAACTGTCCAAGGTTGTCCCCCAGGGCACGGCCCCTCGCCAGTCCGTCGCAGGCTGGGATGTGATCTAGGGCAGGGGATTCGACTTCTCGGTGCCAAAGGGCCAGGTGGCTCCTGTCCACCCAGAGGGCACAGGGTGGCTGCCCAGCGGGCACGGGACGGAGCTGCAGCCGTGCCTGCTTCCTAGGTCTGCCCGCCCACCAGGGCTGCTGTCCCGCTCCCTGGGCGTGGGGGAGCCATGGCACAGGCCCCGCTGTCCTGCACAGAGGGCCCTGCCCAGCTCCCGGGGCCATAGGTGCTGAGGTGGCCCCAAATGTGTTGCAGAATTACCTCCCGAGCCAGGAGGGCATGGCTCACGGCCAGTTCGTCAAGATGATGATCATCTTCTCCATCGCCTTCATCACGGTCCTCGTCCTGAAGGTGAGTGGCTGGGCCCGAGGCTCAGCTGAGGCTGGGACGTGGCCCCAGGCGCCCCTGGGCTGGCCGGACCCCGCCCTCCCTCCTTCATCTAGCCCCCTCCTCACAGCCTCAGCTCCACCTGTCCTGCTTGGGGGATGCGGGTCTGTGAGGACACTGAGTTCAAGTGTCAGGGCCTCGGCCTGTAACCTGGAGCGTCCTGGTCCCACCACTGTCTGGACTTAGGCTGGGACAGAGCTGGCTCTGAGTGGCGGCTGGGCGTCGGGTCCCTGCAGGTGGCTGCTCTGGGCCTCTCGGCCCCCCTCTGCAGTTCAGTGGGGCGTCCAAGTCTCACTCGCCCTCCTCTCAGCGCCATGTGGGTCAGAAGACCTGCAGCCAAGGCCCTATGAGTAGAGGGAGGGGTTTCCTGGGGGCGCCAGGCCCCAGTCTCCCCGAGGCAGTCCTCGGCTCCTGGGGACGTTCTCTCTGGCTAGGGGCTCGCAGGGCTTCAAGGGGGAGTGCAGCGGGGCCCAGCCTCCAGCCCAGCCTCCAGCCCAGCCTCCAGGCCCCCCTCACTCTCTCCCTGTTTTGGGGCTCACTTGTCACCACCTCCCACCTGCCGAGCTCCCTGGACCTCCCCGTCCTGTGCCACCCAAGTCCCCCCAAATGACAGGCCTATGCTCTAGCACGCCCACCCTGGAACCCTCCCGGTCCTGCCTCCCCCGCAGAGAGGAGGCTGCCACTTCCTGACACTGCCCTCTCCCTCCGTCACCATGGATGGCATGGCATGGACGCCCTGCTTGTGACCTGCTCTCTGGAGAAGGGCGGGTCCTTTGGGGAGTGTGCTCCCCGCGGGGATGCCCAGGGGTCTGCAGGGCGCTGGAGGGGCCGACCCACAGGGCCCTGGCTGTGTGGTGGGGGGCGGCGGCCAGCAGGGCCGTCCCTGGAGCACTCGGCTGCCCGGTGAGGACCCCCACACCAGGGGTCTGAGCAGCAGCTGCTGGCCGTTGCCTCTGGGGCAAGCGGGGGCCCCTGGCATCTGGCCCAGGCCTCTGGGGTGGGAGCAGGAGGGTCAGCGGCACGGCCTGACCTGACCCTGACCCTGCTCTTGCCCAGGTCTACCTGCTCAAGTGCGTGTGGAGGTGCTACAGGCTCCTGAAGCACATGAACTCGGCTGAGGAGAGGAGCACCCCCAAGACGCTCCCCAAGGTGAGCCTGCCGGGGGTGAACCTGCCACTCCTATTGTGCCTCCCGGGGCCAGTGCCTTCCCCACTCTGGGCCTCAGCTTCTGCACCTGAAGATAAGGGTTTGTGGACACTCTGTCCCGCAAGGCTGAGGTTCTGCTGGTCCATCAGCATCCTGGGCCTCATGTCCACTCTTGGGGTGCAGAGAAAATTGATGCCTCCCCGGTCCTGGAAGTGGGCATGAAGACAGGGAGGACCGAGGAGCTTCCTGCAGGAGGAGGCACTGGCCCAGTCTTGCTTGGTGGGGGTACAAGTGAGCCAAGGAAGGTGGAGGGACTTCCAGCAGAGGGACGCAGAGTGCTCAGGGGTCTGAACCGCGTCCTCCTCATCAGCGAAGTGGGGATCCTGTCAGGAAGACAGTCTCGGTGGCGAGAGGCAGAACTGAGCTCAGTCTGACTTAAGTGAATACAAGGGAACTTTCTTGCTCAAAGAACATGAAAGTCCAATGCCGGTCTGGCCAGGCCTGGCTGAGTCCTGACGTCAGGGCCTCATCCTCTCCATCCTCTGACTCTGCTTTCCTCAGGGTTGGCTTGTTTTCAGGCAGCGTTCCCTTGTGGTGACAAAATGGCTGCCAAAACCTGGAGCCTGACATCTGCCTTCCCAGTTGCCCTGACAGAAAGAGGAGTCCATCTGATGGGACCAGTTTGAGTCGTCAGGGGGATGGGATTCTACTCTGAGTGGCCATGCAAGCCCAGGTCACATGTCCAGTCCCTGGATCTGAAGGATGGGTTCAGTTCTTTGGAAAACACTGGGCCTGAGAATGTTTCCCTGAGGAAAATGGCGCCTTGTCGTCAGACGAGGGGGACTCAATGCCGAGTGGGCAATGGCCAGTGTGTCCTCTGGAGAGCAGAGCCCCATCTCAGCAGGCCACGCCAGACCCGAGGAGGAGTGTGGTTTGGCCAGAGGTGGGGCTGGGGTCCTGCCCTCCAGGTGGGAACTGTGGACTTTCCTGACCAGTCGGCCGCCCCCTCTGTCCCTCCAGGTGGTCCTGCCAACCTACGAGGAAGCACTGTCCCTGCCCTCCAAGTCTCCCGAGGGGGGCCCCGCGCCACCCCCCTACTCAGAGGTGTGAGCCTCGCTGGCCCCACCTGTCCCGGGGGCCCAGCCGCCTGCAACCTGTCGCTTTGCTTCGGTGGCCCTGGGCGGACCACCGTGACTTCAGGACTACTGCCGTGTCCCCTCGCTGGCCTGCTCTCTGGGTCGGGCTGAAGGCCCCGTCCAGCCTGCAGCTCCGCTTCTGCCCAGCAGCAAGGGCGGTTCCTGTGGACGGCGGGCTGTTCTGAATTTGGTGGTTGAACAACTGCGACTCATCGGTTTAACCAGCAGCTGTCAAAGCACGTTGGCCAGATCAATAAAATAGATTGGTCAGACCACTGTCCCCTGCGTGGGTGTGTGCCGGGTGCTAGTTTACAGGACGGTTCTGTGGTCATCGGCAGTGAGGGTCCCTGTCCCCCGCCCCATCTCTAGGAAACCCTTGAGCCTTCAGCAACCGTCTGTCACTCCGAGTCCTGGTAAACAGAAGAAACAGGGGAGTGATAAAATACGACTGGAAAAAAGGAAGACATCTTTCAGATCACTCCATCCAGACTCACCCACCATCAGCAGCTCCCCCTGGCCAATGTGGTTCCTCCAGGGGCCGAATAATTGTCAGTTCAAATGAAAATCTGAGCAGTGTCCCCTCAGCTCAGGGTGGGAGGTGTCAGTTCATGCCACCACGAGGCAGTCGCTTCAAACACCACCGTTTTGCTAAAGAGTCGTCACTACCCACCATCAGTCACAGCCCCTGGGGTCCCTGGACCCAGTGGGCCACACCACAGTGGATTCCAAGCAAGGGTCACCTCCACCCCAGTCCAGCTGTCAGGCTGGCCCATGGCCAGCTGGTCCAGTCCAGGCTGTGGTCCACCAGGTCCTTCAGCGGGACAGGCAAAGCCTCCGGGGCCCAGACCCTGCCTGGGGACTCAGGTTCCATGATGGCCATAGGGGAGGCTCCCTGGGGGCTGCCCACATGGAGATGGGGCTGCGGAGGCCCCGGCCTGTCGGGCCCAGGGAGAGGGCCGGGCAAGAGGCTTCTGCAAGGCTGAAGGCCGTTCCTGGCTGTGACTCTGAAGGGGTCTCGTAGAGCGGCAGAAGCTTCCGCAGCCTGGGCTCTGGGCAGGCGGTGTAGGAGGCTGAGGACCGCCTCCTGCCGCGTCACTCGGGCACGCACACTGCCCACCTGCCCTTCCATCCGGAAGCTCCGCGGCCACGCCCAGCGGTGAGTGCAGGGACGTCGCCCACGCTGTTTGCTAGGGTGGATCACTGACCAGGTAAGTGCCCCCCGCCTCCCAAGTCAGAAGGGGGCTCGTGCACCCAGAGAGCACCCACCTGGGACGGGGGCCTGCTCTGGGTGCACTGGGGTGGAGCCCCCAAGACAGTCTGGAGCAGGGGACAGGCCCATCAGCAGTCACAGCAGCCCAGTGTGGACACTGCACAGCAAGTCTCAGACTCCAGCGGGCCAGGGAGGCTTCCTGAGACCCTGAGGCCTTTCACAGGCTAACCGAGCAGGCGACTGTTCTGGTGACGGTGGCGGATATGCTCGGCCTCCCTGGTGGGGGGTGGAGTGGGGCGTGGCCGCCAGTGTGGAGGGGCGTGGGGGGCAGGCCAGGCAGGGCCAGGCTCTCGCTGGCGAGCTGCATCCTAAGAGAATTCACAGAGGAAGACGGTGGCAAGCAGCAGAAACCTTAGTGAACCAAGTCGCGGCCCCCAGAAGATGGTGCCAGGAGATGGTCGGGGCGTTTCTTGGTTCTCACCATCATGACAAGTCCAGGAATTCTGACTTCAGGCCTGGCTGGATCCAGGAGTGAAAGTTTCAACGGTGTCTCTCTTTCTCTGTCTCTTGCCTTCCCATCTGGGCTGCTGAGCTGCTGAGGGACTGACTGCCCAGGGCAGTTTGAGCTGGGGTCTGTCACCAATATTGAAAAACACTAAAAGAGCCCTGAATGTCATGCCCAGGAGTGTGTCAAGGAGCTATTCCCCCGGGGAGGGTCTGTGCAGGTGAGCAAGGAAGTCATAGCTGAGACTGGTTTTAGGAAGGAAGAGATGGACCGCTGGGGCCCAGGTGGACGCAGGCTGGGAAGTCATCCTGCAGGGTAGCAGGGCCAGGCGGGGAGAGGTGGCAGCAGCCTTCAGCTTTCTCGGAGGGTGGGTGGTAGATCTCTCTGAGGACTTCATCAGATCCCGAGCCAGTGATCAAGTGTGACTCTAAAAGACGAGAGGGAATCAAGGCTCAGAGCTATCGAGTGACTCTCCTGAGGCCACACAGCAGCAGGGCCTGGACCCAAGGTTTTCCCCACCCCAGGTGGAGGGTGCCGGGGAGGACTGGAGCCCTCCCCAGTGTGTGCCCTTTCGTCTCGTAAAGATCCCTGTGAAGAGCCCCCCTCCCAAGGAGCCCCCACAAAGTGGAGGAGCCACAGGAAGAGGGGATTGGCTTCGTGCCCCACCTTGTGTCCTGTCGGAAGGGCCATGGTTGTGTGTCCTGAGGTCCAGAAGACCCTGAGCTCCCGGCTGTGACTGCCCTGTCCCCCCCTCCCCCACTGCTGGCCGGGAGCCCAGGAGCAGGCTGGGCTGTATGGTGGGATTGTGTCCTGCGGCCAGGCAGCTGGGAGGGGGCCGCTGGGAACAGGAAATAGCTGGGCTGGGGACGTCCAAGCCGCTGGCCAAGCCAAGCGGGCCCACGATCGCCTGAGCGGCCTCGAGGGGCCTATCAATGCCCCGCTTGAGGCTCACACAGGGGCCCTTTGACAGGGACCCCCGAGGGGGCCTGTTTGAATTGGATGCCGGAAAGGAGCAGGGCTGGGGGAGAGGGGCCTGCAGGCCGCAGGGCGCGGGCCTGCGTCTCTGGGAGGGAGGCGAGAGGCCGGTCACACCGCCAGAGCAGACGCAGCTCTCTTGGAGGCAGGAAGGGCCGGTCACCGAGGGCCCTTCACAGTGTCATGTGCATGAACTGTCCCATGGCCTCAGGTGGCAGGTGCTGTGCGACGCTCACTCTGAGGTCCAGGGAGTGGAAGGCACTGGCCCGGGACCCGTGAGCCAAGGGCAGCTGGAGGTTGACTCCAGCTGGCCTGGCCGGACCTGAGTGTGTCCCTCTGGGTCCCCTGGGCCTGCCACCTCCAAGCTCTCTCTTCACTCCATCCTGGGCTTTGGGCCCTGGAGAGGCCCCAGTGGGAGTGGCCGCAGGGCCTGCAGGGGGCCACTGGGTGTCATAGGTCACAGGCGCTGGTCAGCGGTCCTGACTTCTGCCTTCGTGGGCTCTAGGGGCCCCTCTCCTTGGGCGCCCCACGCAGCTCCCCACGTATGCAAATGTGGCTGTGGGAGCCCTGCAGCCCCCACAGGCTGCCATCCCCAAGTCCAGCTCTCAGCTTCGGGACGTGGAGTCTGGCTCTCTGCAGGATCTTCATTCATTCCTGTGTTCATTCACTTATTCCAGAACCTTCCTGGATCTGGGCATGCCAGGAACATAGAGGTGACCAAGTCTCCACCTCTCCTGTCCCCATGGGTGTGGCAAGAGAAAGGGACAGGAGCAGTTGCCATCCGGCTTGATCAGTGCTGGGCTGGGTGACCTGGAGGGGACGGAGGACGCGAGGGACGGGGCATGCGGCTGCCTCCAAGCTTCCCTGGAAGGTGGTTGCTGGGCTGGAGTGGGGGCCAGCAGGTGCAGGCCAGAGGAGGGACTGCAGGTGGGGGCGTCTTCTGAGGAGGAGCAAGGTTGGGAAGGGCTTGGGGTGGAAGAGCTTGGGCCACGTGGTTTGGAGAGGGACCCTGGAGCTGACCGCCTGGGTTTGACTCCAGACTCCACTCATTATAGGTGCGGAACCTCGGTTTTCTCATCTGTAAAATGGGCTAACAATGACCTCTGCTTCTCTGATTGTTGAGAAGCAAGTGTAAGACGCTTAGAATAATGGGTATGCCCAGTCAGGAGTGTGAAGGAGAAACAGAGAACCCAACTCGGCAGCTTGGACAATGGGCAATTTTCATACATAATACAAAATCCAGGTAGAGGCAGTTGGTGGCATTGTCCCATCAGCTTAAGAAAAGGAGGATTGGAGTCTCTTAATTTCTTTTGGTCTTCTCATGCTCCTAAGATGGCTGCTGCCACTCCTGCCTGCAGATCAATCTTCAAGACAGAAAGACAAAAGCCTTCCCAGAAAGAATGCCTTTCTCTCAGCAGTTCTTCACATCTCATTGGTTGGGACTGGTCACATAGTGCCCCTAGCTGCAAGGGAGTCTGGGAAAAGTGAGTGTTCTGTGGGGGAGTTTGGAACCCCCAACCAGTGATGCCCCCACAAACCTTGACCAGCACTTGGTTAAATGCTCAGGTGAAGGTGACTAGTGTTGGGTCCGTGGGGCGGGGGCCGAGGGTGCCTCTGGGGAGGGGGAAGAGTTGAGCCTGGGAGCAGATGCCCTGGGGTCTTCACTGCGAGGCTGGGGAGTTTGGACATGGTCCTGCGAGTTCTGGGGCCCCGAAGGATGGTGAGCAGAGAGGGTGTGAGATTGGAACCCCAGTGAGCTTCTGAGACAGACGATGTCAGGCCGGGCGTCACCCCAGTTCACAGACGTCCTACTGCCGGCTGGTGGCCTCCCACACACGCCTTCAGAGACAGCACTGCCTCCTCCCCTGCCCAGCTCCCCGGCCACTTGCAGTGCACAGGCCAGGAGGCCGGTGGGAGGGGCTGCACCACATGAGCGCGTGGGAGAGTCACACCAGAGAGGCCCGGTCCACCTGGCAGCAGACGGCCGGGCGCCTGCTGCCCTGAGCCCGGGTGTGGGGAGCGTGTCCCGGCCCCAGGTGGGAAGCTCTGCTGCTTCTTTGGGTCCTTCTCTGAATTCTGGAGAGACCAAAGATTGATGTCCAGCCAGGTCACTGGCACTGTCCCTAGTTCAATGGCTTTGGGTTAAGTGTCAAGAAGGGCAGACTAAAGGAAGCCAGGGGTGGGGGGCACACCCTTGGGCTCCCACCTGGGTCTCTGCCCCTGCTGGCCTGGGGGCTCAGGGCTCACCCTCCAGCCCCCTCTCAGGATCCCGGGGAGCTTCCCCAGTCAGCCACTGAGAGCGTTCCAGAATGCAGGGACACAGCCTAGGCAGAGGCCTGGGGACCTGGCTCAGCTGGAGGGACCCAGTCCCGGAGCTCCAAGGTCAACTCCGGTAGCTCCCGACCCAGGCCACCACAAACACACTGGCTGTGACCTTGACAGGCTGGGCTGCTGCTCCTTCACAGTGGGTGGGGGGAGTTCCTGTGGGAGGCGTCCCAGAGCCCTGGGGGGACAGTGCGAGGACAGGGCTGGGAGCCGCACTCCTCAGCCCCGCTGCCTGGGTGTCCTGGGTGGGCCCTGTGGGGGCCACAGGTGGGCAGCTGTGGCATCCCAGCATCCCAGGGGCCCACAGTCACCCGTTGCTCCCAGACTGCAGACTCTGAGGACCCCCAGCACCCTGTGTGGCCGGGTTGGTGGCCCAAGGGCAGGGCGACTCCAAAGGCCATGGGGCAGAAGCAAGAGGGACCCCCAGACTCTGCAGCTCACCCTCCGCCTGGCACAGTTCTCCCTGGACCTAAGGACAGTGTGCTTCCTTGTTCTGGACCCACCCCTCCTCCCTCATTCAGTGTCCACACATAGGATGAGGCAGACAGAACTCTGGGTGACCCAGATGGCCTGTGCCCTGGAGTGACCCTCCCCGCTTGAGCGTGGGTGACGGGGCATGGCTCCTGTGCAGGTCACACTAAGTAACACGGTGACTTCTGGGGAGGTGGATTAGCTTGGTGGGCCTGACCAAATCAGGTGATCCCTCCAAATGAACCCGGCTTCTCCTGATGGGGGCATGCAGAGCAGGAGAGGGGCTGGGAGGAGTCACCTCGCAAGCCCCTCGCTCCTTGAGCAGCCATCAGCCTGAGTCAGTGAGACCCGTGGGGGGCTGAGTACTGCAACCTCGAGGACCTGAATTCTGCCAGCCCCATGTGGCCCGTGACACCTCGAGTCCAGCCCTGAGACACTGAGCAAGTGCCGGCCACAGAATCCGAGGGGACACTGGTGCTGTGTGAGGAGGCCGGGCCCTGGCCAGGTGTGACCCGGCAGCACTCCATGAATGTCCCGCTGTCCCCCAGGGAGTGGGGGGAGGAAGCCTCTTTTTCCTTCCTTGAACTTCAAGTGGCAGCAGCACCGATCCCGAGGGGCGGGCGCCGTGGTGGGTGCAGGTGGAGAAACTGAGGGACAGATGGCCACAGGGGCCAGGAGCTGTGTGGGGCTGGGTGCTGGACAGGGGGTGTCAGCAGCCTGGATGAGTCAGGTACCTTGGAAAGTGAGGTCCGCGTATGGGAAAGGAAATGAGCCAGCGACTCTGGGTGGACGTGTCAGGTGAGGTGGGGCGTCTCCCTCAGGTGACACGGGTCACTGTCTATTGTGCACAGACGCCGGCAATTTGCTTGTGCACGGCGGGGCTGGACTCCGGAGCCCTCGCAGTCTCCCTGGGCGAGGCACCAAGTTCCCCTAAGGAAGGTCAGATGGGGAGCCCGTGCCCTGAAGGACAGACTGCTGAGAGCCTGAAGGGGGTGGAGGGGGTCAGCGCTGGAGAGGGGCAGGGGACCTGCCTGAGGACACAGTACATCTGAATTCTTTTTTTTTTTTTGAGATTGCTAGGCTGCCCAGGCTGGCCTTGACCTCTTGGGCTCAAGCAATCCTCCCACCTTGGCCTCCCAGATAGCTGGGACTACAGGCATGTGCGACTTCAGCCTGAATTCTGATCTGGAGGTGGTCCAGGCTGTCAGCGCTCCTGCCCAGACACCTGGGGGGTCGGGTGATCTGTGCTCCTTGTGGTCAGGAGATGGCTTTTTCTCTTTCATCCAAGGGAAGCCACTTTGGGGAGGCCCCGTGCAGGGAGACCCCTGCTGCCCCCAGGACTTTGCCTTAAAAAACCCCACGTGACATGGGGGCTTGTTTGTTACTGCAGCATGGCCTCTCCTGATACGGGAAGGCCTTGTGAGGACCAGAGATGCTGTCGTAGCAGGGGCATTGCTTTCCCACGGCCTCTGGCATTAGCACAGGGACCCCGACTTTATAGGCATAAACCAGAAGAGCAGAAAAGGGAGGGGTTCACCTGACATCACCAAGCTGGCCTATGACAGAACTGGGGAGCTGATCCGGTCGTCTGACTCCAAAGCCTCCCCGCTTCCCGCCACCCTGCAGGTGAGGCTCGCAGGCCCCTGGCAGAAGGCAAAGGACTTCAGAGACTGTGGACAAAAAGTTAAATTCAGGCCGGGCGCAGTGGCGCACGCCTGTAATCCAAGCGACTTGGGAGGCTGAGTCAGGAGGATCACAGAGTTCAAAGCCAGCCTCAGCATTCTTAGCGAGGCCCTTAGCAACTCAGTGAGACCCTGTCTCTAAATAAAATACAAAATAGGGCTGGGGATGTGGCTCAGTGGCCAAGTGTCCCTGAGTTCAATCCCTGGTTCCAAAAAAAAAGAAAAAAAAAGTTAAATCCAATTAGCTTGAATTTAGTTAAATGTGTGTTGGAGTGCACACACCGGCTGCTCCTGGGACCAGCGATTTCATGGTTGTTACTCATCAGGAGGAGCAGAAATTTAAAAAAACACTGTTGGTTCAGGGTTAATTAAAGATTAAACAAACAATAATAGTAAAGGTCCACAGGGGGCAACTCTGACCATGGGTGATGGACAGGGGCCGCCGAGGCCTGTCCCAGCCGTGCGAGATGACCCGGCTTGTTCTGCAGAGCACTGGAGGAGGAGTCCTGTGCCCTACCCACTGAACCACACTGCCCGGGGCCTCCCAGGCCTGCACAAACGCACCTCTCATAGGAAACATGGAAGGTTTTGAGCCTCTGGGAGGCCACGGGGGACGGCCTTGAAGAAGGCAGGCCCCCTCCTCGCCCGGCCAATACCAGTCACACTGTTCCCAATATTGAGTCCCGGGGAAAAATGTTTCAGTTTTACAAACACAAATATTTATTTTCTTTCCTCAGTGTATACGCTGAGCGTCCAGGCCCGCTGCCCCTCGGGCCCCACTGTGGAATGTGAGGGCCGCCGTGCCCTTGAACCCAGGCCTGTTCCTGGAAACCTACCTGCCCCCTTTTCTGTGGCTCTGCTAGTGAGCGGAGGAGCGACGGAGAGGGGCCTGTGTTCCCAGAGCCACAGAACTGCCACTCAGAGCTCAGCTGAGAGGGCGGTTCATGGGCCCAGCGGAGCTTCGCACCCGGGCGGTGGACACGGCCCTGTCCCTTGGGAGGGGGACCTTGGCTGGGAGACTCGGGCTCACATCCCTTGCCCTGGGTCACCATTGCCAACCCTGGTGTGACCCTTGATGGGGACAGGGCAGCGGGGTGGTTCGTCATGATCTCCTTCCGTCGTCATTTGCCCCTGGGGTTCCCCAAGCCAGGCACCACGCTGGGTCCCAGGGAAGCCTGGGCACTGAGACAGGCAAGTGTCCTGCCCGGGGAGGCAGGTGACACATTTGCAGCTCTGTCAGACACACGTACCAGGATCCGTGATCTCCGGAGCTCCTGCAGCAGAGGGAAAGGCGAGCGAGCTCCCGACACCCTTTCCCGCTAACGTGGGCACAGAGGGGAGCGAGGCTGGGCTGTCGGCCGGAACGCCCCTAAGCTGGCTGTGTGGCTTCGGACAACCAACAGACTTCTCTGGGCCTCAGGTCCCAATCTGACAAACAGGCCAACAGGCTCTGTCCCACGCGGGCCCCTCACAGGCTTGTTGGGGGAACAATGCAGACGGAGCGTCGGTGTGAGTGACAGGCGTGGATGGACGGTCACTGTCGCTGCTGAAGGAGCTGCTGGCTGTGCCTGGCGGTCGCTTCCCAACCACTGGCTGCCTGTGCCTTTGCCGAGGAGCAGCTCCCAGAGCTGAGGGCTCAGGTCCCAAGGGCCACGGTCCTGTCCCCTGGAAAGAGGGCAGCCCTTTGACTCCACGTCCAGCTCAGCCCTTTCACCGCATGTCCGGCTCCTGCTCTCTCATCGCTTCCTCGCCTGCTCCCATGAGGCAGAAGGCCCAGAGCTACAGCTCCCGCTGCATGATGACCAGCCAAAGCTCAGAGAGGGCGCTGCCAGGTCCAGGTCACACAGCCAGTCAGCAGGAGAAGGGGCTTTGAATTGGGTCTTTTGGGAGTCCAACACCTGTGCGCTTTCTGCTCCATCCCATCAACTAGAGGACCTGGGTGCAAGAGAGGGGACCCTCCTGGGTGTGTTCCTATATTTACAAGCTATACATTAGCTCGTTTTTTGTTGCTACCATGAAAGGTCTGAGGCTAGTAACTCTAAAGAAAAGAGGTTCATCAAGCTCACAGTTCTGGTATCGAGGGGCCCATGTCTGTCAAAAGCCTTGCTGGCTGATCCCCGAGGTGGTGCCAGGCATCACATGGTGAGAGCCGAGTATGTTGGTGGGCCTGCTCCGCTGTCCCCTCCTCTTACGCAGCCACACGATCAACCCTGGGGCTCTACCCCATGGCCTGTCTAACCCGTCACCTCCAAGGCCCCACCTCTGAACACCACAGCCGGGTGAACCTTGGGGGCATGCTCAGACCTCACCCCCACGAGCCTTGATCTCTGACGTCCCCACTGTGCCTGGACAGAGATGAGTCCCTCGGATGGGGCAGGAAGCACAGCAGCAGGCTCGGGGGGAGGCCACCAAGCTTCACCTGCGGCTGAGCGCACAGGCCTGGGGCACTGAGACAGCTCCTGCAACTCTTCTTCCCTGCAAATCAACCTGGGAGGTAGGCCCTGATATCTCCCGAGTTTCTAGGTGAGGAATCTGCGGCACAGAGAGGTGAAGGAACCTGCCTGAGGTCACACAGCTGCTCTGGCTCCCTCCCCTACCACCCCGCATGCGCTAAGAGCACAGATACTTGTTAGTAGCAATTCTGATCTCGAAAGATCATGCTGGGCAGAGTTAGGGGCCAGGAAGTAGGTGGCATGTGCAAAGGCCCTCTGTGTTTTGAGGAGAATCCAGGGGCAGCTGGAGAGGAAGGTGTGGAGGACAGGCAGGGACAGCAAGGCTGGAGGAGGCAAAGTGCTTAAGGAGGAAATTGGGCTCGGACCTGCGGGTGGAGGAGGCTTGGCTGTGGGATGAAGGAGCAGGGCAGGGCTGGGGTGAGGACTCGAGTGTCCCTGGGTGGCAGCCTCAAGCCAGCAGCACGCGGCCCCTTCAGGAGCCACCCCCACCCACCTGGGATTTCCTGAATTCCAGCTGCGGCTCCGGTTGCTTCTGCAGGCAAAGGAGCCCTTGTGGCTGGAGGGGCCTGGCCGCCAGGCGCCCTCCTCTCCAGCACACACACCTCCATTCAGCCCGGCCCCACCCCCGGGGCTGGGGGCTGGGGCGCTGTCCCCACCTCAGTGGGGGCCTCCTGGCCGGAAGGCTGGGCGGGCAGCGGGGTTGATAAGACCGGACCCGCTGGTCCCCACCACTGAACCGCCGCTGCCCTCGCTGCCACCACCATGAGGGTCATCTCTGGCACCAGCCTCGTGCTCTGTGGCCTGCTGCTGCTGCTCCAGCCCTTGCGAAACCTGGGCCTCACCCCCCAGTCCAGAGGTGAGGGGCCAGGCGACGTGGGGGCCACTGGGCCGGCCGGGGGCTCTGGTGCACGGCCTGGGGGCAGGCTGCCGAGAGGGGCAGAGGCGATGGGATTGGGATGCGGGGCTTGGAGGCAGGAGTGACTAGCAGGCTGGCACCGGAGGTGGCGATGCTGACATGGGTCAGGCAGGCTGGGCTCAGGGCCCTCCAGCTTCCAGAGAGCGGGAGACGTCTGCAGCTGCCCAGGGACAGGGCTGAGTTGGGCTCCTTGATGAACACAGATCTGGGGACCAAGAGCCCCTTCCCCTTTTGCCAGCCCTGCCCCACTGGGGTCCCAAAGGACACGGCACTGGGCACTGAATCCTAGAGTGTGCAAGTGTTCCTGAAAAGATGGGGACACTGAGGCTGCAGGGGGGGGACTTCCTGAGACCACGGTGATGGCCCCCAGGCCACCACAGGGGGCCGAGCTGCTGCCTGTGGTCAGGCCAGCTTGCCCTCCCTCTCTGGACCTCCGTTCACCCTTGTGCAGCCTTAGCCAGGAGGAATGCGGAGCCGGCGGCAGGTGGTCCCCAAGGTCTCGGGGCCTCTGGTGCCAGAGCAGCGTGACTGGGTCGGCTCTGCACCACGTGGCCTCCCCCACCCTGCACCCTGGTCTGGAATCCCCATCCTCCAGTCAGGCTCTGACCGGAGGGGAGTCCTTTGCGCAAAGCCGCCTGGCTGCAGGTCCAGCCGGAAGCAGTGAGCTTACTCTCCCCGCTGGGCAGATGAGAACCGAGGCTCAGGGAGGCGCTGCCACCTGCCCAGGGCCACCCGGCGGTTGAACTGGGGCACGAAGCCAGGCCTGCCTCCCTCCACCTCCGTGGACCTCCTGGCACAAGGCGGTGCCTCCTGGGAGTCTGCAGGGACATGGCTCCTTGGGGTTGTGTCTCAGGGCCCACCTGGTCAGGTGGCCAAGGTGGCCACCAGGAATTCCCGCGCCCTTCTCTGGCCCTGGAGACCTGAGCCAGCAGGTCCACCCGGCCGAGGGGAACCGGCTCTGCTTGGCCCATTCGCTTTGATGCTCAGATGAAAGAGGCTGGGGAGACGGGTACCGTGTTGGCCTCGGGCGGGGCCCTCCTCAGTGCCCACTGACCACTGGGCAGGAATGGCTGCCCTCGCTTTTGGCAACAAGTGGGGCTGAACTGGAAATGTGCATTTGAAGGCTGTGGCGTCCTGTGGCCCCTGCCCTGAGACTCAGGAGAGGGCCAGTGCCGGCTGGGTCCCCACCTGCAGGGCGGCTCATCCTGCAGGGATGGTTGGTCAGCTCCCCCGTGGAGGAGGGGCCGTGCAGAGATGGAAGGGGCCAGGGCCGGATGGAGCCTCCGTCCTAGCTGGCCTTTGCAAGCCTCTTGCAGAGTGTCCTCACACTGAGTGATAAAAGGACCCACCAGCCCTGAGGCCCCCCTCTGGTTCTCAAAGCTCCTGCCCTGGGCTGTGCCTCTGACCCCTGCCCTGCGCTCTGCCCTCTCCCTCGCCTTCCCAGGGCACCTCTGTCGGACGCGTCCCGCGGACCTGGTGTTTGTTGTGGACAGCTCGCGCAGCGTGAGGCCCGTGGAGTTTGAGAAGGTGAAGGTGTTCCTGTCCCAGGTCATCGAGTCGCTGGACGTGGGGCCCAACGCCACCCGGGTGGGCGTGGTCAACTACGCCAGCGCCGTCAAACAGGAGTTCCCGCTGCGGGCGCACAGCTCCAAGGCGGCGCTGCTGCAGGCTGTGCGCCGCATCCAGCCGCTGTCCACCGGCACCATGACCGGCCTGGCCCTCCAGTTCGCCATCACCAAGGCCTTCAGCGACGCCGAGGGCGGCCGCTCCAGGTCCCCTGACATCAGCAAGGTGCGTGCGCCCCACCCATGCAGGGGCTCTTGCTGATTCTGGCAGCAAGCCTGGGCTGGAACCTGAAGGTTCCCCAGGCTTCTCCTCCGTGCGAAGGGCAAGGTGCTCCTGCGAGGGGGCCCCTTTACACTGGGGAAACTGAGGCACAGGGGCAGGTCATTAGGCAGAGCCGGGTTGGGACCCATCACTCCCCAGCCTTCTGAGTCCAGCCACTTGCAACCTGGTGAGCATTTCGGTTCTGATGACTTCACCCTGTCAGTCGGAGCTCCTTGCAGGCAGAGCGAGACGGGCCAGGTGCAAGACAGGGAAGGTGTGGACTCTGCCCCCAGCCTGCCTGGGTTCCAGCCCCCTCCCTGGGGCTATCTCTGCCACCATGAGCAGGTTATTTCATCTCACCCGGTCTCAGTTCCCCACCTGTGAAACGGGACACCTCATCGCTGCTCGAAGGACCAAGGCCATAGGCATAAGATGCTCAGAAGATGCCTGGCACCCAGCCACCCCATCGCATTAACTATGGAACTGGGGATTGAACTCAGGGGCACTTGACCACTGAGCCACATCCCCAGCCCTATTTTGTATTTTATTTAGAGACAGGGTCTCACCAAGTTCCTTAGTGCCTCTCCTTTGTTGAGGCTGGCTTTGAACTTGTGATCCTCCTGCCTCAGCCTCCCCCAGAAGCTGGGATTACAGGCGTGCACCTCCGCACTCAGGTTAACTAATTTTTGTTTAATTATCCTTTGAGGGCAGGGGCTCAGAGAAGGGAACGCTCCCATATTGCCATCAGTGAGGGCCCCAGGAAGGCTTTGTACCCACACTGTCCTTATTCCGGGGCTCAGCATCGGGCCTGTGAGGTGATCAGGTGTCCCCTCCCCTGGTGGTGTCCCCCCTGCACTTCTCCATTTGCAGCCCTTTGTGGCCTGGACAACAGTCACTGTGCACGTGCCCAGGGCTCTCACCTCGTCCTCTGTGTCCCACTGTCCAGCACAGATTAGGTCAGTCCTTCTGGGGGCGGGACCCCCATGGCCCAGCTCCCAAGTGGTGGAAGCGCCAACTTAGACAATAGCCCAACCCCAGCCAGAGCCCCTGGTTAGCCACACAGCAGGCCGCCTGTTGGCCTCATGTGGGCCACTTACAGGCCCTGGCAGGAGGTGCGGCAGCTGTGGCTGAGGATGTGGTGGCCCAGGCGATCCTCATGGAGAGGTGGTAGGGGATCGTGGGGACCCCTGTGGCAGCACCACTCCAGAGTCCACCGGTTTCCCCAGATCAGGCCCGTGGCCTGTGGCAGGCAGGGGACCCAAGGTAGATGGGCGCCTCAAGCTTGGGTTGCAGCTCAGGGACAGCAGCTAGGGACCACTTGCCCTTCCTGGCTCCTGAGCCCTGCCGCACCCCCTTGGGCTGGGAAGGCACCTCATGGACTCAACCACTCCCCAGCAGGGCACCAAGACAGAGGCCAGGCCAGGACCAGGGTGGGGACCCCGAGTTAGAAGCCCAGAAGTGGCACAGCGGGCTGGAGGCTGAACCCCGACCCGGCAGAGCTCCAGCCTGCTCAGCACCCTCTTCAGGGTGCAGAACGTGGGAACCTTGCGGAAGCGTCGAGGATCCTTTTCCTCTCCGGGCATGTACCTTCCCGGGAACAGAGAAGAAAGGGGCGCAACTTCCTTCCGCGTGTTGGTTCCTTGGGCTTCTGCGCGGCACGCTCCCTCCCGGGTCGTAGGAGTCCACCCGCCGAACTGGAGGCAGCAGCTCCATTCATTAGCCTCGGGCGCCCTCCGGTGGCCACAGCGCGGAACCGCACGGTGCTGGGTGCGCGAGCTTGGCCCGCAACGGAGTCCCTGGGCCTTACTGCCTGGGAGATTCCGCCCCCACTGAGACCCTGGCCGCGAGGCCCTCACGGAGGGCACCAGGGGCACGACCCAGGCTGCGCTCCCGCAGTATGGCTCTCAGCAGCCTGGGGCCTCCACCACTCCCTGTCTGAGGGCGACGCGGTCTGCAGACTCCCCACTTTGACGGGAGAGACTTGTCCCTGCCGGGTGACCACGGAGGAGCCTGTCTGAGGGAGGAGACACGACAGGCTCGAGTCATAGGAGGGTTACACTTCAGCCACCTCTCTTCCAGGCAAGAGGAACCTTCCTCCCCTCTGGCTAGCCAGGTTCTCTTTCCCCGGACCAAACCCAGGCGGGAGGAACATCCACCCGCACCGACCAGCTGTGTGACTCCGGGCCAGTCGCTCTGCCTCTCTGGCCTGGGACTCCTCTTCTGTTAAGTCCCACGACTTCCTGCAGAACCAAGCAAGGGGAGGGAGGGCTGGTCCTCACACGCCCTCACGTGTCGCAGGTGGTCATCGTGGTGACTGACGGGCGGCCCCAGGACAGCGTGCGCGACGTATCGGCGCGGGCCCGGGCCAGCGGTATCGAGCTGTTCGCCATTGGCGTGGGCCGCGTGGACAAGGCCACATTGCGGCAGATGGCCAGCGAGCCGCAGGACGAGCACGTAGACTACGTGGAGAGTTACAGCGTCATCGAGAAGCTGTCCAAGAAGTTCCAGGAGGCCTTCTGCTGTGCGCGGGCCGGGCGGGGCCGGGGGCGGGGCTGGGGGCGGGGCTGAGCAGGGGCCTGCGGCTAAGCGTGGGGGCGGGGCCAGATCTGAGGGCGGGACCGGGGGCGGGGGAGGGGAGAGGGGGGGCCCCGGGGCGAGGGGGGGGGGGGCGGGGTCATCCAGGGGGCGTGGCTGAGCAGGCTGGGACTGTGAGGTTGGGCGTCGGGGGCGGGGCCAGGTCGGAGGGCGGGGCCTACGTGAGTAGTGGGTGGAAACTAGACCAGGGAGTGAGTGCAGAGAGGAGGATGTCAAGAGCCTTTCACTCAGTGAGTCCCTGCAGGGACCAAGGAAGCGCCCGAATCCCGCAAGAGTGTTTCTACGTAGAGGGTTTCGGGCGACAAAAATTTCCATG